>JAQFYG010000036.1:0-70004 GCA_034694325.1 Entomobrya corticalis
CAATCTGGCATCGAAGAAATTTAAAAAATTGAACATGAAAAATTTCATTTACTGAAAGCTGCCGAATACACCCATATATAATACCTTTTGTTTACTTTTTGGGTGGTTAAGAGAAAAATTGTAAAAATGTTATCATGCACATAACCCTAGTTCGTAAAAATAATACTGAATGTTTTATTCAGTTTGCAGCAGAGGACATAATATTATTAAATGGCTGAATAAAATAAAATCGAAAAGTTGTAAGGATTGTTTGGATAGCATTCTTATAAGTTGTAGTTGTAATAATGTTTATCGTACGAAAGAGAAAGGAAAGCCACATTTGAATGATGGAACGAGCAAAAGAATGAAAAAGGATTGAGTGAGAATATATATAGGTATATGTTTATGTTGTGCAGACAGAGAAGAAAACGAGCACGGGAAAGATAATGTACTGCAGACAATAAAGCCTTGGAGCATCAACAACCATAACTCATTAAATTACATAACGTCTACATTTTTACAAGTTTTTTATGAAGTGGAATGTTGAATGCCACCCTCATCTGCATACCACCTTGCCACATGCTGATATCATACACGTAAAATTGAATGAGGAAAAAATGCATTAACATCCTTGCGGTATACTTTTAGATACCTACATATTCCACTGTTTTTTTATTATTCAGTAATAATAAAAACAAAACTGCAAATTATACTTATATACTCGTTTACTAGTTGCTCTTCTATGTATCATCATCAGGCAGAACGGAGGAAATGAAGCAGAAGGGTTGTTATAATATGAAGCGCTGATCGCCTCCTTATGAGAATGAATGAAAGAGACATGTGGATCCTCCTCTTTTGCCACATCATCTTTAGACGTAGACTGGAGTCCAATTTTCCTCCCATTCAAGAAATCGTGCATAGATTTGTTTGTTAAGGTGCATACAGTTTTGGTGGTCATTCATCTGACTAATACATACATTACAGGTGTATCAAGTTGGCATACTATTTTTCTTTGTAAGAGAAAACTACCTGTTACTTACTTCCACTTCATAAGTTTTACAATTAAGTAGATATATAAATTCCGTTACCCCCACTTTTAATCTGCGCGCTCGATTTCCGATTAAATATTTATCTAAAAATCATTGAGATTTATTGAGATTCTTTATTAAGTAAATACATTTGTCATTTCCTATAAATTTGGATTTCCTTCCGCATGTTAGGTTGTTGCTTCTGAATCTGAAAATCGATCATAAAATGAATGTATGTATGTATCTGTGGCAGGAACCAATTTAATTTTTGTTAAATAATTGCTATTCGAACCACATACCTCGGCCACTAGAGACAGAAACTCTAGCCACCTCGCTATGGATGGATGTTCATAAAATGAATGACACAAATTGTGTGATTGATTTATAAATTGTTTATTGTAAACGTATTACTGAATAGCTATAAGATCATAAAAAACTGGCTGCCTTGAAAGGATAAGACATACGAAATTGAACCTTAAAATATATCAAATTTTTATAATTATTTTTGGCTCTAACTTAGCTATCATGCCATAATCATCACTAATTTAAGGAATTACTAATTATAAATGCTCATAAAATGAAAAATCCAATTAATCACAACTGTGCACATGATAATGAATGTATAAAATTAATCAAAAGTACAGTGCAGTTAGGTTAAGGTGTTCGGCGGCCTCTTCCTACCGATTTTTCCTTACATTGTTATATTAAAATATGAAATATGCATTACATAGACATATTTCTTTAATATCAGTGCTTTTGTTATGCAGCATACTTAAATTTATGATTTTTGTAATGCGATGAAATGAAATTTTACCACTTTTTGTATAAAATGTTCACCGAGAAAACAAACAGAATACTAAATTAGAAATGAAAGGGTAATTTTATTGTTATCTGTTGGCGTTGGCATCTCTCCGCTATAAATATTAGGTAGGTATGTATTATTTGAGTACGTTCACGGCATCTTTTAATTCTACAGAAGTAGCTACTTTGCTCGTATTCTCAAAAACGATATAAAATTGAACGATGAACGATCAGTAATTTTATTTGTCTTTTGAAAATTCCAACTCCAAGTAATTTTAAAGTACAAATATATTAGATACCGTTCAACTTCTGAAGGACTGCGATGACTTGATATTCAAAGATTTACCCCCTCGTAGATTTTAAATTATACATATTACACTTTACTAGACTTTAGACTATCCATCAAAGTTATATAAAGATTAAGAGCATATTAAAAATATGAAATTATTTTTGTTAACTACTTAAACACATATATGTACTTACTACTTCCACCAAAGTTGGGACCAAGAATATAATTGTAGCTAATTTCAGGCTATTTTCATAACCGCAAGTGCCAGCAGCATTGGAATGTGTGAAACTGTGAAGTATAAGCATGACTTCATGGACAGGTAAGTAAAAGGAAGGAAAACGATACACGTCTGCCGTTGTTGGTTTTACTCCCTGTAACACCCTGTTATCATCTCGAAAATCAAACAGCCTATACTGCAGCGTAAGTTAAACCAGCTATTTATATGATCCTGCTACTTTTGTAAAATAAGAACCTCCTCATAATCATTATTTTTATTATGTTTATTATTCCATCATCCATTATACAGTGCAATGATTTGTAAATAACTAGTTTTATAATAATCAATAGTGATAGAATTATTTGTTTTTACATTAAGTTAAAAACATCTACGGGATTCTCAGAAAATCAAAGGATGAACATTATCATACAAAATATTATTATCACCTGTAAAACTGTAAATTTTAGTGGGAAATCTATGGTATCTTTGAATCGCCAACTGAAAATATATCATAAATGCTATACTTGTTGAACAATTCAATTCGAGAACATTTTAAAAAGCTTAAATGTTCAGAATAGTACGAGGGATAAAAAAAGATGCCCAAATAACAAGATTACATTTAAAAAGTTGTATTACGCATTTAGCATTTGTGGCCGTTTTTATCGAAATTATTTTGAAGTCAATAGAAAAGCTGAAAAACAGTATTAAATAGAATCTAAATTAAACAAAAAAATCTTTCAAATATTTGCTTTATAGAACTACATTCTCCATCCCACATTTACACTAAAATTATTGGAGAAATTTAGATGGCACAGCAACAGCAACATTATAAGATATTATTGGTGGTTACTGGAAGCGGCATGTTATCGTTATCCGTTCCGTAGAAACTCATACATCTTACTTCCTTTTTTACCCTCCCATCGGTGGTGGGCTGAATGTAGCAGTCATAACTAGAATGACTGGACTAGATTTTAACGAGAAAATGTACATTTTATTATAACACTTTTCGAATCTAATTTATAATTCAAGTCGTGAAAGCAGTAATAGTAAAACAAACACCTGTCCTTTCAAATGGTTTTATGGTTAATAAGTTTGTTTCGAGAAAGTTACGACGTTTCATTGTGTCACAACTACATATCTTAATACTTTACTTTAGATTAGCATAAATGTGAGCAAAGGTAAACAAAAAGGCCGGGGTGGATAAATAAGTAAATTATAACGATTTCAGAATCTATTAAATAGAAGGTTCCTAAAAGGCACATGACTGATGAGTGAGGTATATGTTACAAACCGCTTCTATTTTTAGAGAGCAAACAGTCTGTCTGACACACAGGATGTTCATAAAACTGGTGATAAGCTCTTTAAAATCTTTTCATTTGGTCCATCCCTTCATACATATTTTTCAATTCATAAAAATTATTATTAGCTTACTTAATTGCCTTTTGAGGGTTTTCATAACTGATATGATAAATTGTGTGTTTAGCATTTGGTTAAAATGCATGATTCACCACAAGTAAGCATAATAATGAGAAAAACCACCAGGGAAAGCAAGAGATGCATTGAAATATCTACGTGAAAATAATAGCCTGGAACCGGATGTAATCTAAAGAAGCTAAATAATGAGTACCTTAATCTAATCATTCATTTAATAAAACGATGCATACTTTTAGCCCCATTTAAAATAATATTTTGATGGATTGTTAAGTTTGTATTTTTAAAGTAAAAATCATGGTAATGATAGTATAGGTATGCATCTACTTACTAGGAGAAATTTTTATACTTGGTCACAGTTCACATACTATGCAAATATACTTGGGCATATATTTAACCTGAAGTATGAAAACATCCCTCTTCATGTTACACAACACGTGCTTTTCCACTAAAAACTTGCTTGTAATCTAATTTCACAAAGCTTGTGACTCATCAAGACAGAGAGCTTATACGGTATTGATATTATTTGTATCATGTCATGTAGGTGTAATTTGCTCGTCTTCTTTCCAGTACGATTTTCTTCTTATTTAATAACCAAAAAGCATAGAGCATTATGATTGTGGTCTTCCTACATTTCCATAATTAAATAGTATATTATATGATTTATCTTGATATACCTTGACTGCTCCAATCAGCAAAACGAAACCATCATATCATCAAAAACTACATAAACACAGGATGGCACGAAGTCAAGAAGAGAACAACTATTACAATTTATATATTCATGAATACTAATGACGGCGATGAAATGATGATGATGTTGATGACGACGGCGAGTGTTAAGGAATATCAACTAAAGCTTCTTTATGCTTTTGTACAAACGAATAATAATGATAAGGGTCAATAGGCAATTTGGATGAACGTAAAAACTCAAAAGAGAGACCAGATGGACCTCTCACCTTCCCTCTTTTGTCTGCTTCTCTTGTGCTGAATGTTGCTGACCATTTTTTATCAGTGAATGATGAACGTGTACAAATGCTGCTGCTACTGCCTAAAACTTGTAGAATCATTTGTATCAGTTAGTAAATCAACAATGAATGCAGTCTACGTTTTTCGTGGTCGTCATCATTATCATCAGTGCATCAGCAGGAGCAAAAGCAGTGGCACGAAAATGCTCCGGTTGATGATAATGAAGAGAAATTATGCATATTCATAAAGATACACATACTCACACTTTTGAATGTTTGTTTACTCACAGACCAATCCTGTTTTCTTGATTAGTGGTCGTCATAATGGTGTGGATAAATGAGCCACTAACTAAACAACAGAAGCAACAACATAAAAACTTCAACTGGGGTGGCAAAACTGGTGAAATGTGTGTGGTGTTATAGGGGTCCAAGCTACTCAGCGGAATTGTACAACGCATGATGTATTGTATATCTATTGAAATGATTGTAAATTGCACATTATTTTTTAAACGTCGAGAACATTGAGAAAGTGGAGCTCACTCAAAGTTTGAAATCCTTGCAAACAAATCCCTGAACTTTTTTGAGTCCTCGAATTTGGACATGCAAACTAGATTCCGAATGAGTTTATGGTCTCTGATTTGACATATTATTGACACTTACTATTTTTCTAAACCGTGTTTAACCCTGTTTTCATGCATTGAATACCAAGACATTGTCAGGCACGAAATTTTCCTGTTTTAATTTCAAAGTTGACAAATTACTGAGCCAATTGTTACCTAATTTAAATATTGATCACTAGATCATCAGGTTGTTGTGAATTTAGCAATGAGCTTGAATTATTTTTAAAAGTATTTCTGCAAACAATGGTGAAATTAAGGAGAGTAAAGTTTTAAAGGACAAGGATAGCGTACTTAAAAATATACGCACCTGGTAAAATGCATTGTACCCGTAATTTTATATGCTTACCGTTACCTTACTAATTAATTTTAAAGAAATAATTGTGCATTATCATGCTACTGACGTTATACAATTTACAATCGCATTTGTTAAAAATGATATAACGCTATTCAAGTCATAATATTCAACCGAATTATCATGAAAACGTATATTTATTAGGATCTTTGAAATATGTAAATAGGTAATAAAGTCAGGCACAAAAATTTTCAACTTTCCTGTCCAGAATAGAGAATAGCCATGCAATTTTTCCAGTGGACCTAATACTTATTTACATTTACAACATCATTATTCATCATTGTATCATTTCTACATTTTCAACACGCTTTTTCAAGCAGTCAGTAGGATGAAAGTAGCATTTTAACAGTTGGGTTTATTGGTATGATCAAGAAGAGTGAGAAAATTGCTTCGATCAAGAAGAATTTATTATTATTATTGATAAAAATTACTTGTTTTATGAAACACCATAAAAGTTTATACTTATCTGACATACATAATTATACATGCATGCATTCAAAAAATATCACAATTTTTAACACTAACATTCGTTGTAGCAAAGTTTAAATATTTATAATCCTTTCGTTTTTATATGCCTTATGCGATGAACACGTATAAGCAATAAACGAAATAAGATATCAGTTTTCATTGAAGACAAGCTGAAATGACAAGTGCATCGAATGCCATTATTGTATAAAGCGCAGCGTTAATGGCGTTCTTTCCATTTCTTATTATTGCCAACTAGTATCTGTATTCTGTATCATGACGATGACGATGAAGAATTAGGCTTGAAATTGCACGTAAAAAGTGAGAAAACAATACATACAAATCAAAGTAATTTTGAAATGGTTACTTTCATTGCTTTAAAACACGACAACATACAAAGTAATACAAGTTATGAGTTCAGGAGTAATAAAGGAGTTCACATTAGGAAAAACACACATAGTGTATCTGTATACCTATGATTTGCCACTTTGTTAACAATGCTGAACACGCATACATTGTAATGATTTCTATAATGATAATGATACATCATCATCAACGACCAATTTTTTGATCGCCATTATCTTCACAGACATGATGCAGTCGCATTCCGAAGAAGCAGGTAGGTCCTTCTTCCACCTCCACCGATCGATCCACCACAAAACACTTGATTCAGATTTCAACCTAATTTTCATAGCATTTCTCGCGTTTCCTTATGTCAATTATTTATGTGCACGATACATCGACGTATCGTTAAGCATAAGTTGTGTGTTATACCGAATTTCAGGAATTCGAACGTCTTTAAAAAAAACATGTCCAATGTTATTACCATTATCTACGTCTGAGAAAAAGAACCATGTGATAACCACAATCATTATTATTATTCCTCGTATCTGTTCCGTCGAAGCAATTTTTTTCTACAATTCTGGCTCATGACTAAAGGGGCGAATGAATTTTAGGACACTTTGAAAAGATTGACAAACTATATTTAGTTATTTCTTTCATGAAGATATTGTAGGTTATAGAAAGTGTAAGAATGATTATCACGAGATTTTACTGATTAAAACATGCAGGGCAAGGGCAAATGAAACTTTCATGAGAAAATAAGGATGCATTTAGTATATACGTAATTTATAGTATTTATCTATCGTGATCTATTTTCTTTTTATCGAAAGCACAAAGTATGTGTTAGCGGCAATCTGTGTGTGTTCGGTGGACCCTATGTGCCAAATAACATCTTAAACATTTTGAGACAGTAGTGTGTCCACATAACCGTTTCTTTCAGCTGTAGTTACTCCTACTCTTGTTGATGGTTAAATGCAGGCAAAAGAAAATAACCATTATTTCCACGGCCATGTTCTATTAATGAATTCTCAGTTTTTGTCTTGAGCAAAGTTGTGGACCAAACGAGTATTTGCGGATGGTGTGGTAACGCAGAGGAAAGCCAATGATAGCAAGTTGTAACCACAGTGTGGTCCATGTTCGTTTTCGTAAATTAATAAACTATATGGACAATACTATATTTTTTACTATTTTGTATTTACTCTTTGTCTTCCTGCGGTTTTTTGAGTCTTCATATATTCTATACTTATTATGAGTTTTACCTGAAAACAACTGGTATGTGTATGTATCTTGATGCAAAGAGAGGAGAATAATAATGACTCCTTGTAATTCTTGTAAATTGCTTATTGCTGGCAAGTCCCGTGCTGTTTCAATATGGCGTTTTCACTGCTGAACGACGAAATTCTTAAACAATAACAGTAATAATAAAAACAGCGAGACGAGAACATTGTGGAGATAATGATTACATCTTGTGTTTCTAATGGCGAGTCATAGAAAACCACCAACAGCAGCAAATTTAACAACACCAAAGATTATCATCATTATCATTACCGTCATCATCTGTATCGTAATCATCATCACCTCTGGTGCCCTGAGTGTTTTTTGTTATAAAATGATGTTTGCTGTGTTTATTGTGGTTCTTGTCTATGTAGGATTGATTATATGAAGAAAGTACAATAAGCACAAGCATAACTATTTATGGAAAAGCGAATATGTATTCTTGCGGCTTTCGCTAGTTATTTTTCGGTATGTATGTTTATATAATAAGCAGAACAGTTGTACATTGCAGTAAACATTACATCTATAATCATCGAAAATGCTAAAAATTCTCCGATTGCAGTTTTTTACTGGTTTTTTGTTACTGCATCCATGAAATGTATGCAAAACTAAAGTTGCTTGAACTGCTTTCGATACACAGTGTGTTCGCACTTAAATGCTCTGTGGTCACTCGGTTGTCGGTGGTGGTGATATGATACTCAATTATTCGGACATTTGTTTTCTAAAATAAGGTAAGTTAACAGTGGAAGCCCAGCAACACCAAACTAATGATTCCAGAGCAGGATCATTAAAAAACACACACGAAGACTGATACCTAGATGTGGGCTAACTAAGAAAGAGTTGATTTCATTTGCAGCAGCTGCGTGGGTATTATAAGTATGTAGGTATGCGCATTAGAATTAAGTTACGATATAAAAATGGACGTACAAGTGGCATAGATGATGATGATGACCATCTTCATCATCGTTCGAGCAATATTATTTTTCCACGATACTCTAGCAAAGTAATAATTTTGCTTATTGTATCCTCCTCGGTCTATGCTGCATACATAATATGCACTGTGTTTAAATATCACATCATGAGCCACGGCTAGATTGGAGCTAATCATCATGCAGAGCCGTAAGGCAGATGGAAAGATAATAACAAAAATCGCTTATTTTCTTAGTTTTTCACAACGTATAATTTTCACTGGGAGTAAGAAAACATTGCTGATTAGCACCTTTACTCCTACCTGACTTTGTGTACACTTACACTTCGTTAGGTGGGTAATATAAATAGGTACGTATTTATACATAATATGCGTGGAGGTATAATGTGTTTGTTTCTATGGAATTCAGGTTCACTCGTTGTTGTGGATATAGAAGAATGAGTTTTTACTACTGTTCTCCTGTTTATGCAGTTTGGTGCTGTTGAGAGGTGATTTCTTGATGTGTTTATTCAACGAAAGTGGCTCCATTTGTCTGTTTCTACAAATAACATGCGCATTGGTATTCAGAGAGAGCCACGTATCGTAATTTATGAAGACATGATTGACACACCACATTCATTCAGCATATTTGGTACTCAAAGATCCCGAAATTTTTTAATAGAAAGCGTTACACCTTCAGACTTCCGTGCATGAATACTTAATGCGGCTGCCTGAAAAATTTCTGTGATTTGGCAAAGTATTAATTTAGTTTAAATCAATTGTTTAAGGTTGAAAATAAAGATTTTATAAAATAGTTTGATATAAAAACAATAATTAACGAATCCACTATTTAATGAAATAATATTCAGCTTCATGAGGGTTTTTTTATTGAGCAAACCAGAATATATATCGTAGTATCGAATTTCTGTAACGCAGTTTTATAAAAAGTAGGAAGAAGTAACATTTAATCATATTATATGAACTTATTATGGATTATGGCGAGTGGGCATATACCTCTCCAAATCGATGTATCATTGCAAATGAGCTGCTATTACTCATCGGGAAGGACACACAAAAATATCTCAAAGAGCAATCATCTTTCATAGGGGAACTGCTCTTTGAGAGGATAAATCCCAAAAGTATCAGAAGTTATTCACTTTCATCTGCCTTTCTACGAGCTGAAAGAATCTGGGACCTTTGAAGCCATCCAAAAATTATTTCATAATCTACTCATATATACATTTATTGTTTAGCATAAAATCTTGTAATCGTAAATATACGGAAATAAGGATAATGAAATCTCATCATGAAACATGCGATTGTGAAAGCAGTAGTTTTATGAAGCGTTGACATTTGCCTTTTTCTATTGTTTCCATAGAAAGCTGACAATAGCAATCTAGTGTAGGGATTTTCTTTTTGTACAGACTAGACAGTGGCAGAATTAAAACCAAATTTCAGAAACTTTGCAAATCAGGACGGATAGCACATTTTCAACATTTGCTTTGAATTTATTTAGTTCACATTTCAGAATCTGTCCTATAATTATGCGGTATTGATACAGTTTTACTTTTTCGATGATATTAAATAACAGTTTTAATTGAGATTTTGAATCATTAGAGGAATATGCTACTATAATATTTCCAACAACCGGCTTGTAATTTTTAAAGACGAGCGAGAAAGTATGTGAGTAAATATTAAAAGTCATAAGTAGATAAATTTTTAATTAGTTTCTTCCAAACCAAGGAAATCGAACCATTGTATTGTAAGTAATACATACCATATCAAACCTATTTGTCTACAAACCAGGAACGTAAAGTAATGTGTCGGAGGAAATACGAATTCAAAATTCTGACACTTTATCGAATGCCAATTTCTGATTTTATTTTTATCTCTTGGATAGGAAGAGAAGAAATATGTAAGATGAGATTGTATAGATAAGAATATCAGAGGGTATCGCCATCGCCACAGTGATACTGTTGGATTGAAAGAAGATGAACACTCATCTACAGAATGTTCATAGCAATAATGTAAAGTCAAATTAATAGATATTCATTTGTCCTCTAATTTAAAAAAAAATAATACATTGAGTAGTTGAATTTAGCAAACAGTGTGCATTCAAATAGTCTAACTTTTCAATATTGACCGCATAAAATGAACAGGTTACAAAGGAATGAATCAAACAAACCGAAAAACCCGTGAAAAATCACATAGTGAAACAGGTCTTAAAGTGTGCATGTACCAATGATCTTTGTTGTGCGAGTTAGCCATGCATGTATCTAGGATTGTTTTGTAATGTGCTTTGTGATCGTAATGAAATGGTAAGTCATTACAAGTTTTGGGAGTTGCGACAATTTTACGGTTGTATTCATACACAAACCACATCAACCACAACCACTACTGGATTTTTTGTGTGATTCAGAATAATATTCAGTAAAAGTATGCAACATAGATATCATAAAATGGCTGATAGTTGTTGTTGATAGCATGAAAATATGAGGTTTTTTTGTAAACTAGATATATAACTTTTGGCTTCATTTACTGTAAAAACTTCAAGTGTGACAAGATAAATACGACTGCCACAATGTCGAAGCGAAAGATAAGAGAACGACACTGGAATTCCGATGAAATTGAATGTTTTTTCATTTGCCTTTTGCATTCTGTGAGTGCCACTGGCATTTCTATTTTCTACATTTGTTTAGGGTGTGCGGTGTGCCATAGAAAACAGTGTCATTCCTTGTATTCCTATGAAGTATTTACACATACCATTATTATTCCTATTATTTTATATAACTCCATTTCTATCTTGTCAATTCTTGGTGTATAAACACATTATTATCATCAAACTGCAATTCTATACAGCATTACTAACCGGAATAGTATAATAGTGAAAGGAAAAGGAACATATTGTCATTCATTTTACATAATATTTTTGCTATAACTAGACGTATCTACTTGCCCTTTGTCATCTCTTACCAAACGTCCCGATCCGAGTTTTTCTGGTTGATAATATGACAAATAGAGGACCCTAATCTTTTTGTGGCAATATTGATGTTAAAAGGGGAAGCACAACATGCATATTATACCGTTCACATTCATGGGATACATACATAACATTAAATATGTCCAATGCATAAGGTCTTCCTTTTCGGTTTGTAGTTAAAATTCCCCCATGAACTGGTCGCAATCATGATGTCCAATTTTATATGTCCGTGTCGTCAATTCTTTTCGCCTTTTTGCTTTTTCCCAATTCTTATCCGAGACATAATATATTCTTTTGGTAAATCAAATGTGTACATATAAATATTATCCAATATCCAATTCAACAACATATTATATACTGGCCTCTGTCTGTTTTGCTTTGCTCCTCAGTTCAACTGGGAATGCTGGGAAGAAAGCTAATCTAAAACTTGAATGCTTGGCAGCTATTTGTCGTACGTAGTGTTATCTCAAGATCCTGCTAAATCGTATCGCTAAGATATATTTGTTATTTTGTGGTATGTTTCATTATCATTTATAAGTTTAGCTGCTGCTGGGGTATTTTGTTTTCTATGAGTTTCGTTTGTGATTTCTTCCTCACTCTTTATAAGCTTGTTTTATTTGACATATTGTGAATTGTCGTTGTGAAGTCTTAAAATGCGAATGTTTAAAGAGTTGAAACGAGTAGTTTTCTACATTTTGGATAAAGTATACCCCACATTGGTGCATTAGATGAAAGGAAGTAAAACGGAAAGAATTTTACGAAGGAAGATAAAGCATTCTTTCTTGACTCTTTTCTTGATGTCATGTAACCCACCCACACATGTAACATCATCAGTATCTGTCTGCCAATCTAGTCCGGCGAAACTTGGTTGGAAGAGAAAATGTCCACACAGAAGGAAACAGAAACAAGAAAGGGAAAGTGACGTGAACAAAGTCAAGAGGAAAAGTTAGAAAGTAGAAAAAGGAAAGACAAGCAAAGATCGAAATATAACTCGTGAGGAATGACGGAGTTTTGTAAATGACAGGCGGCCGTGCAGGCATTCAGTTTTCAGATTCATGGTACATTGGTTTCTTTTCAGGACGCTTAACTTTTAGTTTTATAGTAGGACAATCTATATTATGTCACCAAGCTTTATATTTCCACGTTTTTGTAAGTCAATTTCCTTTGTAATGTGTGGCTTACACACACCAACCCCCACAACCAAATAGTAGAACATCAATATGAGCAGCTATGTGGACGAGGAGGACCAGGGACCAGTAGAAGACCGAAAATAGGGAGAAAACTATAACATCGTCGCATCTTGTTTTTGGCTACTTTATTTTTTTTCTGTTTCAGTTCAGTGGCTAGCAAAAGAAACAGCGTTACGAGTTACGACAGAACCAACAGCCGCACACACACCACAAGTCTGATTTACAGTACTTTTTGGAATATGGTCTGCAGACATTTCAATTTCTCAGCAATTTCGCGAAAGGTCGGTAACTCTGTCGAATAAAATATAACATTGTATTTACTGTAAGAAGGGAGCATGGTGTCAGAAATGAAAGTCCAGAGGAGTGAAGACCATTCTTTTGGAAAATTACTCTTAATCTCTAAAACTTTGCGGTCGATGGAACATCACGAATATGGTGACTGTTGAAGAGGAAAAATGGATGTCGTTCCTTTTCCCTGACTCGGTGAACCAAGGACAATTGATAATGCATACCCTGTCCATGCATGTTTGTTGTATAAATGTGTGTGTTTTAAGCAGACGACGACAACAAAGTATAACTACGTGTGGGAACTCTTGTAATTGACGCAGTATAACTTACCAGCTGCCGGTGAAAAATACCGGGCAGGTGGCACAAAGTAGGCATCCACCGAAAAATCTTGCTTCGACTGAGACAAAATGTTATTATTTTCAGTGAAAGCAGAAGAGACTTCTTACTCTTAAAAGGCTGACCAGTCTGAATTATTTATAAATGAGGGGAACAACGGTTGGTACAAAGTAATATTTGAATGTATTGTGGACTACTAAAAGGCTTTGTCACATAAGCGCTCTTCTTAATCCATATTCAAACATAGATGAAAAAATTAAACTTGGTAAATTACGCTGAAGGTGCAAAGGTTTCACTTTCCATTTTTACTTTTTGTGAGAATAAGGTTTCTCTCTCACAATACATTCACTTGTTCAGCCTTCACCGTATTTGTATTTCGTCTTTTTGGCGACACCTTTTTCAAATTCTCGGAATAAACATTGTAAATTATAAGTTGCGATACATCTGTATAAATAAAACAATATATGGCCACATTCTAGCATCTATTTATATAACACCACACCGGCTACGATTATACCCTTTTTAATCACACAATTTCTCAAGTTCCTCGAACTTTATAAATGGGCTTTATATGGAAATAAATATGTGTACAAAAAAAGAACCGTTAGTTCGGGGAAATACATTTTTTAATATTTAGCCATTGCATAGTTTCGGTCATGAAAACGTGAGAAATTCGAGTTTGAGTGAAACAAATTCTGATCATATCTGATTAAAAAATTCTTTTTGAGAATGGCACCATTTGGTTGGAAGGCGGAACACTTTGCATTCAACAAAATGTACAATCTGGCTACAAAGGAGATAATATACAAACGGAATGCATTCCATAATATAAAAAAGATCTAATAAGAAAATTGCTTGAGGCACCTTGCATCTATCTATATCACCACAATACGTTAAAGAAGTAGTAGCGGTAAATAGCAAGAAAGAAAATTTTCGTCTTGCTCGTTGCTCTTTCGTGCAGCGTGGAAAAACGGCATAAAAGTTGGAATATACGGAATAAAAGAAAAAAATATATTCTTAAAAAAAGTTTTCACTATTATTCAGAGTGTTCTTTGTAAGAGTAAAAATGCATACACAGCACAACAAGAGATATCATACAAGTAGAAACTACAACAATTATATTATATGGATGAATGAATGTCGTTGACTTTTTTCCATTCCACTGTCTTTTATCTCTCTCCTTTTTCCTTCTCCCACTACTCCATTACTTACTTCTACTATTATCAATTCTACAACTCTGTGTGATGTTTGCGTCACTTTTTTTCACGAAAATCAGACAAGGTTCGCCAAGGGATAGATGACTGTTGTTACGATTGCTGCTGGAGATGTACTTATTTGTAGCACAAAAATCAAGAGAAAGAGAGAGAGAGAGGGCAAAATGCACGATGCACATACAACTCACACTCTGTTCTTTTTTTCTACATATATCATGCCTTGATGATGGTATTGATACTCTGTATGTGTGTGAGGGAGAGTGTTCTGCTAGTAATCTTACGAAATGAAAGCATAAATAAGCACACGTCTCATTGAATATGCTGCTTTTAGCATAATATATTACAAGGGTTTCCTTTTTACTCGATTTACTTTTTTAGCATGAAGAAGCAGTAACGACTCCGAAGGAGCAAAAAGAAGAAACTTTTTCTTCAGCAGCTAATCCTGACCCTCCACAGCATTTATGAGTCGCAATTTCCAACAGACCATTTTCAACAATGTACTTGACATGTTCTATGTACTCTTGGTTGTTGGTGTTATTCTATCAGATATGTAAGATGTTATTTGCTTATAGATATAAATATTAGGAATGTGTGTAGGCCCCACTAAAGTAAAAGTGTTTAGAAGTGCATACCAGAGCAGACATGTAGATATTTCTTTCTATACAATTCGGCGAATGTGATATTATAAAAAGTATATACATAGTTAGTGTTAGTAGTAATAATAAGGAAGGAATGAATGGATGCTCGTTTTTTATGTTGAGTGTCGCAAGAAAGTATCGGCTCGGCCGGCGCCTTCCAAGTGAACCTCGAGCGCCGACAGCGACACCAATAAAATAGGCTCCTTTCTCAGCTATAAAAGTAAAAGAAAACTAAATGTTTACATCACCACTGCCACAACCACTACCACTACCGGATGATGCTTTTACGTTGTTGTCGGTAAACATACACAGAGAAAATGTCAGAAAAAGAGAAGTACTATAGTAGCAAAACATGGGAATAGGGAACTAAAGAATTCGTGTTACGCACAATCTTTGGAATGTAAAACTCGAGAGTGGTCATAAAAGTGGTAGTTCTCTCTCCCTGTGAAACATTGCACTTCTACATATACATATTATGTACATAATGCTTACTCTTTGAGTCTTTGTCTTGCTCTTGCCATTACTTGCTACTACTACTTTTCTTTATATTATCGCATTCTCAAACGTAAGCAGTTAGTGTGTTTGGTAAGGGAGATATACAGGGAAAGGAAAGGTATTCGATTGCTGTAATATGTAAAGCGAATTCTTATTTTATTATTGTTATAACAGAAACATGTGTACAATTTTGTATTAATTCAGAAATAGAGGCCACGGTGCAGGGAGGACATGTGCTTTGGTAGGAAATATCTTTTGTAAGAAAAGTTCTCACTGACATATCTAACATTTTTGTCCTTATCGCACATGAAGGAAAGGGAGAGAGGGAGATACAGCGCTAATGGTACACTTTGTGAAGGAAAAAGTAGAAACGAGAGAAATGATAGTCACCGTTTTCTACTTGCTATGTGTGTACGCTACAAGCTACAAAGTCAAAAGTTGATCTTCCAACTTGCCACTACTACTACTTGGACGACAGGAAGAAAGTTAGTTTTGGAAAACCTTACTCATCTTTACTGGAACTCATAACATTTGAAAGGACACATAGTAATATTATCTAATACTTTTATGTACAAAAAACAAGTTGGATGTACATGCTTCAGGGTGGAATTATGTGATTTCATGGAAAAGGGAATGGTGAAGATGTGTATTATGTCTTTATACAATTTGGTACTTACAATTTCACTGTGTAAAACTTGGTTGGTTTTTCTCCGATTGTGTTCATACCCCAAACGCGTCTCTCATTGTCGTTATCTCTTTGCTATATGGGAAAGCTACATTTGCCGATATATGTAGTTAGCAGAGGAAAAAAAGAATAATGTGAAACTTTGTACGCCAAGTATCTTTATAGTTGATAGTGGTGGTGCAAGTTGTAAGTACATTTACTAGTTGTGCACGCACATAGTGGCAGCGTTGATGCTGCTGACTGAGTGAAAGTCACTGCCGCGTGTAATGTCGATGACTTCATACTGTGAGCAATACATAAGTCCAACCATCCGCTACATAAACGACTTGTAATTCACTGAAATATCTGCACTTAATGATTTGGAAAATTTGGCACTAATAAATTCCTTCTTGGCCAGCACTGTAATAGTGACTCATATAACACTAGTTTATAGGAGTTAGCTTCACATTAAGTAATACGTATAAATATAAGCTTCTATAAACACTTTGTAAGTGTACGTGCTGTGGCAGCAGCAGTAGTACTAGTTGTAACAGCATCATTCATCCATCCTTCTTTCTCTCTTCCGCTACCCATCCGTTCGTGTGTTATTACTTAACTAGAAAAAATAACGAAATGTGTGCGATGACTCATTCTTAATACGTCTTCGTCTCGCCTTCAAATGGCATTGTATTTTTTTAGCTCTCTTAAAAGAAAAGGATGAAAGATTGAAAAGAAAGGAAAGCTTTTCAAACGATTCCGGATATGAATCGTATTACTTATATTTCATGTACAAAGTACTACTATGTAGCACAGCCGGGTCACAGAAAATAATGCTTTTTAGCTAATGATACACCTACACATTGGTTTCCTCAAAAAATTTGAGAGAATTGAAAAAATACTACGTTATTCTTAATTATCCTGTTTGCATATAGGCTTGCCATTGAATAAAATAGATCCAAGCAAAGTAGTGTGTAATTGCTAAATAGAGATAGAGATAATGCATAGAATTAAATATTGCAAAAAATTAAACAAGCCAATAAAAAACAAGCTTCCCGACACCAACATTTTTATATAGGTAATCATACTACATACGACTTTCAGCGGCTGTAAAAGTTCTGTGACATTTCTCTCAAGTCCCAGTCACCAGTTAAGTGTTACTATATTATCTATTATTTGCGGCATTGTGCACTATTGTTTCTTCTAAATTTGTCCTTGTTAAATATCGTATCTTTTAATCACTTTTGCATAAAAATATTTACTACAAATCGTTCCAAGTGCAATACGTGCTTTGAAAAGCGGAAACTTTTATATACTTAGTTGGTCGTAAATACACAAGTTTAAATGAAAAGCTACAAAAATAGAGAGAAACCCGTTATATCATGCCCGATTCATGGGTGGTAAGAGCCACTTCTCTTTCTCTTTCCCTTTTTGATACCTTTCCCTTGCTCGGGTATTCGCTTAGCAACATTAAATTTCCCGTTTCTTTCGGAAGTCATGCTGTGTGATGCAACACAACAACCCGACAAAAGTGGTTTTTTTCTCGTTCCATAAAGTTGCACACATGCAAAGTACTCATGTGCTACATAGTTATCAATTCAAAGCGAATGAATGAACTCTTTCTGCCTGCTTGCTGACTGTTGGTGTTTATGCAACTAAACAAAAAGACATTCATGCTGATATATTATGTTGGTGTTACAATTACAATACAATCCAATATTGAAGCTGAAAGCGTAAGGCTGGCAAGCAGCAAACCAAGACCAAAGCCAAACTCTTGAGAAGATGTATGTATCTACATGTATGTCTTTGTTTATGTTTTGCATTCTCGTGTCGCTCCTCTCTGTCTTCTGTCTGCAATCTGCATTAGCTCTAACCAGCATCGGATTGGTTGCTTGAGAGAATTCAAATTTATTTTATGCGGGAACAATGGCAGAGGCAGAAGAGTAGGAAACAAAAACAAAAAAATCTTCATACCACAGACAGCAGGCTATCTCCTCCTCATCCCGGTTTCTTACGCTCTTGTTTTCATTTATCATGTGCCTTGGCCTTAAGTTGTTCTTTTTTAATTGTCAAATTATAGATTAACTATTTAAGTTAGCTACATACATTGTATTCAGTTTAATTGTTTATTTCTTTTAAAATTAGCAATAAATTGTAAATAAATGTGATAATCGTTTTGGTGTTTTGTTGTTGTTGTTGTTGTTAAATACAGACACACATATTATTATGGCGTCGTACGATACTCAAACCCAAGGGAGCACTCCGGCTACTCAACGAGGTCCTGCTTCAGGGCCAACTTCAATGATGATATCTGGCGTTAAAGTGGATTTTCCATGCAGAGCGTATCCATCACAAATGGCAATGATGGCTAAGGTAAATAATAATTTTATTTACTGCTTAAGTATACCAAATTCTGTAATTTTAATTTTTGTTGGCGTTTTTATGTGAAGAATAACTAGAGATTCAATTAAGTTTGTTTAATGTTAGATATGTATAATGTATTGTATGGTATGGCTGGTATGATGTGGTGAATGATGAGGCCCAATTACGAAGGACATTAATGAGTTGTTTAATTTGCCAATATTTTAGGTCATTCAAGGCCTGAAAACTGGGAAGAACTGTTTACTGGAAAGTCCAACCGGTTCTGGAAAGAGTTTGGCCTTGCTTTGTGCGGCGCTAGCATGGCAGAGACATGAAGCCTGTAAGTCTTTTAAGTTTCATTATTATTAGATTAGTAATTTTTCATTGATTAGTTAGTTCCATTGTATATTTTACTAACAAGTAAAGGCATTCCAGAGGTAATCGTAAAATACGATGTAATTAAGTGTAAACAAAAGCTCACACTGTCAGGAAGAATATTCAATTGTCAAAAATCTCAAATGCGTACATGTGTATTTTTAAAATCAAGGAGAAACGCGCGCAGTGGTAACAAACGTAGCTTAAAGCTCGGTAAAACTTACAAAAACAAGAGCAACAATTTTATACGAACACAAACCGACGGTAGAACTGCATGCTTTCTTCAATGCTTTTTACGCCGCTGATTGTGCTTCTCCTTGGTTTTAAAAATACATATGTACGCATTTGGGATTTTGAACTTTTGGACAATTGCATCTTCTTCCTGCCAGTGTGAGGTTTTGTTTACACTAAATTACATCGTATTTTACGATTACCTTTAGAATGCCTTTGCTTGTACTGTTAGAGGACACTTTTTTCCTGTTTGTCATGTCAATCATCAGTAGATTCTTGGTCAGTTTATATTCCATTGTATGCTAATGCAGCTTTTTTAAAAATTTACTGATTGAGTTGGAGCTACTCAACAATAAAAGGGATCGAGATGGATGGGGTAAAGATGTATGATAGATTGATAGGTTATGTATTTAAGGATATTGATCATCATATCATGAGTGTGGATATTTTTAATCTTTCACGTATCAACGAATATGTCTCCACGCATTCGTTCACACATTTTTTAACCTTTTTTCTCACTTCAACTTCACCCTATTAATCATACTTCTGTCATCTTATTGTTCTCTTCAGGTATATTGCACAATAGAGATAATCTTTCATTGTCATCGCTTTGAATGTTATTCATGTTTTATTCAAAGAGACAAAAGGAGAAATCTAGATACGACAACCGCATTTTGATAAGCTTTTGCCAGATTTCATCTAAAATATAACGAAACTTTTCAATTTATAATTGAATTTACAACCATGCCCTGTTAATTTTAAAATTAAGTGTTTTCGTAGATAGATTTTTACTGGGCTTGTTCCGTCGTCATTATATTATTACATAATGCATAAACATGTATGTTTGTCGTTACGAATTGCCAAGTTTGAAGTTCATATTGTTAATGAATTATTAGTCTTATATTAAATTAATATAAAAGTTAAATGAATTGTTGGCATTGGAAGAACTCCAAGTTGAAACGTTGAACGTACAAAAACGACAAATCACAAAACTGAAAACTACTCCCTGCCATCTAACAAAGTGGTGGCACAGTGTACAATTCCCATTCGCACCCGCTATCCGCATGCAACCGCATTGTAACTCAATAACTATACCAGCAACGGAAATCTTAGACTAATATTATTTCTAAGGCCGCAAAATAAAAATCCGCTTTTACTCAAATAAGACAGTTGCTGCCATCAGTGAAGGGAACGTGAAAGCTGTTTGAGCTACTCTTTGTTCATGTACCGTTCTTTTTCACTCTATAAAGCTATTCAAGTTGAATGTTGTCTGACGCCCTCTGTCCAACCTCACTTGACTGCTCTTTCTGGTTGGTCTGATTGTCGGCTATAGTGTGTGTGAGTTGTTTTTGTAAAGCAAAGTTTCTAAACATTTTTAGTTAAATAGTTGTCAATCGGTAATCAAAATAATAACGGTAGTCAAAATCCAACCCCTATAACAGTAGAACATTATATAAAAATGAGGTTAACTCTCTTTTACTAGGTGGACAGACGTAATTAAAGATAATTTTATACTTAATCACAATAACAATACGATGATGATGTTATAGAAATTATAAGTCATGCGCTTTGCTTATAAGTTTCGTAAATTACATGGTAATATAATTTTAACTCGTAGCAATTGTACTATGTCATCGGCAATAATTGGAAAGTTTTATGCTCAAGGTTTAAATTGTTACCGCGTCATAGTCTAAATTTGAAGAAGAATATTGTGTTCATGTTCTTTTTATAATGATATAATACAAGTTCTTTAATAGAGATGCAAGCTGACAATCAAATTTACTTTCAATTTCAAAATTGGCAAAAAAGATAACATTTTTGAGTCTGTGGGGGACTGTGAGATTTTTTTCAGCTATGAGCTTTGTATTCTTACGACAACAACCGTTAACCGTTTCCAAATTTTTCTCTTCAGCATAGAACTAAATAGTGCTGGAAGAGCGTAACATAAATGAACTAATAATTAATAGTTTATGATATAAACCGTTCTTAAACACAGCAGTTTACTACTCTCTTTACGATTGTAGAAAATGATGATAATAAAATCCCAAACTTTCCTTAATGAGTTGGTATATATATTTTCGAATAACTTGTTTTACAATTTAACTATATTCAACAATGATCAGTGCCGCTGTCGTCTAATAGTAGAGATATGGTAAAGATTTGTAGCATATCGGCTAAAATCCGTCTTTTGTAGGAACTATAACAAACGTTTTTGAGAGGAAACCAAGACATACCTATAAGTGTTTCTCATGTTACGTTGACTTTTTTTTTATAAATGTCATGAGTCATGAGGGTTCCCATAGCGTACTAATATCAAATGTATCCCTAATCTCTATTGTAACCGTGTAACTTGCAATGGCCGGCAGGGCAATTTTTTACTTTCATCACACTCAATGCTTACCCCTCATAGTCTAATGCTGGTGAAATTCAAAATTGAATTGTGTAGCTGCTCAAGTGTACATACTGTAAAGGATTCGTTGAAGTGAATGGGGTAAATTGGCGCAATGGTAGTCAATCGGTCATTAGTAAAGAAGTAACTGTGAGAGAGAATTTAATGTCATGAGAACTGTCATTAAAAGAAGAATTCATATATAATTATGAGTCAATATAACAGTTAATTTCAAGCATATACTTAATGTGTCATATAAGGAATAAGTCTAAACTAAATGCTTTGAAGCAAAATATATTTGTTTGAAATTATAATAAGAGAGTAAATTAAGTATTTGTGTATCTTCTACATTGATACATTTAAAAAAAATTATGCAAGTGATAAGTGAAGCTACACAAACCGTAAGTTTTCTACACTGCATAATGTTTAGTTGATTCTCTAAATACTAGAACACTTTCACAATTTAAGGTGTAACTTTTCTTCTGATTTTAAAATTGTCATTTCGTACCACTAAGGCAAAAGTATTTAACATGTATTTTTTCTGAAAAATACTGTACAAATACAAATCTGTACAAAATTCATTGAGCAATATCATTCCACTGGTGACTGGAAATATTTGTATCGTAAAAATGGCAAAATATGTGTAAGAATCCTCATATAACTACACAACTATGTTGTATGTATATCAACTGCAATTTTGGAGTAACTGAGTTACTTTAGATTATAGTCTATCTTTGCATAGTACCATCCAGTAAGGTTGCATATTTAATACGTTTTCGGGAACTTTTCTATATGATATAGTTTAATAAATATGATCATAGTAAGAGATAAAATATGAAAGTAATGAAACAAATGCATACCGATCATGATTGTGACAATCTGATATATCACCAATAATACATTTAAAAAATTAAAACAACGTATATGTACTAAGAAAGTACTGCACAATTTGAAAATATTGGGCCCGGCTATACACGTTGTTGTAGTTGGCTATTTCATGCTATGAAACGAATCATGGGATTTTTGCTGTATAGAATTTCAATAATAACTGGTGTCCAATATATTGGTTTGAAAATGTGAAATAAGATTTTCATGCAGAAAGGTTGAAATTTTCGTGCATTACGTAGCATTTCGTTGAAATTAGTCAAAACAAAGTATCATTTTTAAGACGAAAGTTTCATTCAAGTCTTTTACTACAACAACAGTATCTCAATATGTTTCATTCCTCAATCTCCGATTAACTTATGTCATTTTTACAAAAGAAACGTAGTGAGATGAGATTGACATTTAATTTCCCATTAATTTATTGAAAATAAGTATACATAGATGGAATTTTGCGAGCTGATGAGTACTTAAATAAATTGAGTACCTTTGGAATTAGTGACATTTCAGAAAAGCGGAGGTTTGTGCAGAAATTCTTCTAGTTTCTAAAACTATCAACTAATTTTACTTTATTTACTTAAGTACAACATAATTGGACCTCATGACTTTATGGTGAGCAGTGATTTGCATTGAGTTAAATGGAAATACTTGCGGTTATTGAAAAGACATGACTGACGTTAATACACATTCAATTACAAAACTGATAAGATAGTTGGAATCACCGTGCTTTTGTTAGTAAGGGAACGCTCAATTCATCATCTGCATTTAATTTTTTTTCGCAAATTCACTCTGTTTTATTTTGCCGGTTTTGCAAGCGATCAGACAGCATACAGAAAATACATGTTTTTTTTCAATGCTTTGCTTTTGCTCTTCGCACCACTCTGTTGTGGGCAAAGTGACAAGACACAGGTCTGCGTTAAGTTTGTGTATAACGGAGTTGCTCACGATCAGTTAGAAACCTTGTCTGAGCGGCCTTATGATAGATCGCTACTTTCCCATCTTTGCTGGAGACTCAGGATCAGGATAATAATATGTACATATGTAGCTCTAGTTAGGTAGTAGTGTAAAGATGTTACACACACACGCGTATAGTGTAGCATCTTTTTCAATGTACGTAGCCAAAGCGAGTTCCGGGGTACTTGATTACTTTTTGTTAGTAGAATAATATACATTCATGTTTTTATTATATGTAGGTCGCTCAGTTCGCTGACAGACTACATTTTGTAATTTTTGTTAAGTTTATAGTATACATTGTACATTTTAATTATTTATTTTCATATGGCATTTCATTTTCATTTTCTATTTATTTTCGGTGATTGCTGCATAATAAACCCAAACGTTTGTGTCAATCATGCCATATATAATGTTTCCTATAGAATGTGAATGAAATCTAATTAATTACAAATGTTTACTGAAACAGTTTGAAATAATTACAAATCCTGAGTATTACTCATCATCTTTCGGAAGTTTGCGAAACCACCATTTTTTGGCCATACTTGATGTGTGTATCTCATATCTCAACAAAGAAAGCAAATTGTCAAAATATTATTGTTTTTGTATTTATAACATGCTCAAAAGGAGTCTTTCAAAATCCAATTTCATCTATTCAATAAATAAACACAATACCAAAACAAAATTATATAATATAATGGAGCTTGACAAATCTGCTTATGAATTTTGTGTGTGGCATTGACATTGAACTCTGATAAACACATACAAAACTTAAGAATTCTCTGCCAAACATACAAACATATTGCACAATTACTCAGGTATGCCTGTGTTATTCAAGAGAAAAAAGAGATGTTTATTATTTAAGATGAGTCCTTAAAGAGACAATTTTCCAGGTAATATAATTGGTGATGGGATTGTGTTGTCCTTTTAACATGCATGAATGAGCTTCAATACGATGCGATGTCATCGATATCGGTCCCATTCAAAATGAATTGGATTGTTATAGGCACGTACATCTGGTTTGGGTGTCATATTCATATGTATAGAAAAGACAGCTTTTTCTATTCATTCCAGATAACTTGTATATATGAATCATCTAATATTTAGCTGCTATGTATATGTATATCATTTGCGTTATATAAAAGACGATCTCATCTCAACAACCCCAGTGTGTTTAGTCTGCTGTAATAGAAGACTAAGCAAGGGATTTTATTTTCTGATATTTGCCGAGTAAATACGTAGAATCCGGACAATACAAGAATAATGATAGTCCCCGCTTGCTTTGAATAAAACGCCATTCAATCCTATTTAAGCTTCCGTAAAATTCAATACAGACTTCATTGTGTCGTCTTTTGTGTGAAGGATTTGTTCATGCTGTGCATAATGGGAATAATGACACATGGGATACTCATTTGTTATATAATTTTTAGATGCCTTTGTATAGTCGATAGTATTCTTTACGATGATATGATAACAGAGAAAAAACAAATCTTTAATTTTTATCTGTCGTATTTCTGTGATTATGAATAGGTAGCTGTAGCAACCCATATCCTATTCCATTTCGTTGTAGATATATTACATATTTCATGTTTTTTTTTCAAGGAATTTTTCTTTCTCCTCTCTGGTATTTTGGCATAATAGAATAATAAAAGCGTCTGGATAGAAGACATATACCTATACTAGTCATTTTACTTAGCGATTTAAATTTCGGTACGCATTTACAGGTGAGGATATATAGCACAGTCCTTTTTTGCATAAGTAAGTACTTCTCTCGGATAAGGTGTTGGTGGTGGTAGACGTTAGAAGTGGCTTTTATTTTAATAAAGAGATAAAGCATTCAAGTGCACTGTTTGCCTGTCTTAGAAAATCAGAGCGGAGGTTTCTCTCTACACGGAACGCTTGTTGATGAAAAGGGAAAGGAAGGATAGAAGTGAGGCAGTGAAGGATGAAAAGTGGAAAGTTGGTGTAAAAATATCCTTGGTGAAGTATACGTAAAAGGTGAAAAGAGGTACGGTAAATAACCTGATAGTGTATTTGTGTGTGTTTGAGAGAGCAAGGCAGCTGTGAGAATTTGTTGTGAGGTGAAGTTTTTGCTCATATTCTACAGTGTTTTGTTGCTTTGAATAAAGAACTCTCAGTGAAAATAATGCTGTGATGCGAACTATTGCGAACAAGATGAAGATGCAGATAGGGCATGTTAAATAAAATGGAGTGAAGCGGAGATATATTATTACAGTGCTATAATATGTGACGTTTATACGGGACGGTAAGTTTTTGAGACACGAATTCATGTGTATACCAGTGTATCTTGACGTTGAATCAATATAACAGTCGAGCGTCGTGAAAAACACGTAAGGGCGTGAGAATGGAGGCGTCTGTGGTGTCCGGGTCATCCATTGGTTCGCACCGTCTCTTTCCCGGAAAATCTCGCATGGCGTGCATCTACCCTCCATGCGCTGTTTAGATTATCCATCATCCTGATATATTCATTCGAATATATATACCGGCAGCAGAAACTTTTTGGAGGGTTAGATGTTTCTGTGTCTTCGCTGGAATGCGAGAAAAGAGAGGCCAATCTGTTATTTGTAGTATTTTATGTGCATGTAGTGTGATATTTTGTCACTTTGTCTTAACAGTTTCACTTTTTTCCTATGTGTTACTGTTTTTCGCCACTGTTAACTATATCGGGAATTCGAATGAAGCGTATTTCTATACAAAATATGATAATATTTTCGAAAGCATATTGTAAAAAATGTCGAAGCATAAAGACAATTGTTTTAGCCGTTGTTAGTTCAGATTTTTAGTCCAGCCGCGTGAATATTGCCTTCGTCATTTGATACTGTCTTATTCTTATGATCTGAAATGGAACTGACACGAAGTTACTTATATATTTTTGCACAATTATACCAATTCATGAGCTTAGAAAATACAAATTGCATATTTAACAACATACTTTGAAAGCCTGTCTTGTACCCAGTTTCTCCTTCATCCTTGTTTTCAATAATAAATAAGACAGTTTCAGTAAGACACTAATTATATTTTGTAATTTTGTAAGTACCTATGTGCTCCTACAGTCCAGATAAATAATATGAGAGCCCTAGAGTCCCAACTTTTACATTTGTATCGGCGTTGATTATCACAAATTTACCCGATAATTTTGCGTCCGACTTTAAATAAAATGATTTCAAATGGTTTTTAATGTAAATCATAGTTGAGGTTACTGAATTACTGATAAGTATTGACAATTTAGTATTTGAAGAGCTTATCTTTAACTACACACTTTAGATGATTTTTTATCAGATTATCAGTCAGTACCTTAAAAATGCGGAACAAAAATGAACTGCATTCTACTATTTCTACTACATTATATCAATTAAACCACCGTGAGCGGTACACAAGCCAGGGGTTTTTTTCGATCATTGTCCTAAACATATCTTATAAATCTTTATAGTATTTCAATTTGTTTTTCAGTTTTAAACAAATAATGATTAACTTTTTCAAAAACTTTTATTGCTTAATAACGGGAACATTTAAATTTGGTATTATGTTTTTGTGACTGAATAATACTATTTATTCACAACAACCTTTATAAGAACACTTTGATGAACTGGGCCTCCATATGTCGCTACGATTTCTCAGTAACGGTTAAGAATTTTCTGGACAAAATTGTCACTGGGAACCCGGTTTATTCATCATTTCTTGTTTTTCATACGAACGGCATTGAATTTGTAAATAATATTTTCGTAAATTAGAATTGCTATTGATTTGAAATACAAATTGTGCACCTTGCCAACAACGTTACAACGGTTTATTTCCTCAGTTATTTACAGTACTATAAAGGTAATATTTAGGTATACACGGCACAGGGTGATGGTGATATGGCGTTTTGTAAATTTGAAACTAATGTTCTTCCAAAATGTTTATCATCAACCTAGGCGTCTTTAAACTGGGATTCATTTTGCGTTATATAATTTGACCACTAGCAGAAAGCTAGTTACCTGTAAGCAATAAGATGGAAATTAAAAGGCTATTCAAAAGTTTTCGACAATCATTAACTTTTAACTTTTCTGTTAAGGCAGGTACTGAACAAATTATTCGAATTTTATATCTACCTACTATATTATTCATTATAATTATAAAATGTGGATATTTTATTGAAAACATTCCAATGCTAGTCAATAAAAATAAATTATCATTGTATGAAAACCGCTGCGCTACAGCACTTGACGAACTTCTCAGCAGACTTTTTTACTGTCCTAAGAATACTACAATTAAAATTGAAGGCTTATTTCATTTCACCAAGTAAAAATCAAATGTTTTCAAAGTTCAGAATATTTTTGTTCGAATCTGAATCGACACTCCATTGATATCATCCTTTATGCGTACATAAATTGTACTTGCTCGTATTGATTACTTGTCATAAAGTTTGGTGAAGTGGCTGGTTCTTTGTGACAGAATCGAAACTGATGTGTTCAGTGATGTGGAATCGACGTAGGTTGAAGGTATACAATTCTACGATTCATTCTCTATATCTGCGGCATTTTTTCTTTAATTTTCATATTCAATATTTTCTGTGCGCATTCATATTTTATGTAAGTATGAGTATGTACATATAACTTCTTCGGTAGTAAATATCATAATATATTATGATTGTACATGCTTACGTATATAGAATTGGATGGATTACACTGCAGATATAAAATTGCTTTGCCACTAGCTTCCAGTTTTGTTATTCTCTTTGGAGCATCAGTTTTGAAGGGTTTGCTTACATGGATACTGACAAAACTATTCATCGGGGAAATACGGCATTTTTCATTATAATTACGTGAAGCTTTATACAATACACAGCTAATAATATGGAATACTATATATTATTATCATTATTATTATTATTACTGTTATATTATTGTACAGCACACACATATATCTATATCAATAAGGTTTAAGTTGCTCAGTCCTATTAGAGGATCAAAGTATACGCAAGGTACAATAAAGAGTGGAAGATGTTGCTCCACGCAATCAATGCGAATAAACTAAAACAGCCATCATGCAGTCATCTTCGTCCTGGGTCTTTTTCCTCTGCATCCTTTTTCTCCAGTATTAAAATCTGTGTTACAACAGAGCCTCTTTCCGCACATGGATGTTTTAATTTTTCGAATATATTTTGCTGGAGAGAAAAAATCTGGCATTGAAGGGGTAAAGGACAATACTGATACAGAACTTTCATATAACATGGATGCGGGCAAATAAATTAAATGACAGATGAAAGTGTGTAAGTGCATGTGTTTATGTGCGTACGATCGCGATGATGCTGACAATGAATGTGACGATGATGAAATGAGTGTATATTAACCCACATGGTTTTGAGGTGCTGTTTACGTAGCCCTATCAAATTCAATATTAGCCTTCTTATGAAAAGGGGTTGGACCCTCGAACTGCTCCATGCAGTCTTGTCCATTGTGTTCTCTGAGTAATTGGGTAGCTCAGAGGACTTCCTTTTCAGACCATGGGGTCTCTCTAGTTAGCTTTTCTGATCTTCAAAAAAGTCTATTCATATAAAATTGTATGGGCAGTCCCTCAGCCGCAGTAACTGTTGTATTGTTGATCTCACAGGGAATTTGTTCATCTTCAATGTTGTTTGTGTGTGTAGATATATAAAAGAGTGGATTTTCAGAGAGACTCTATTCACTCTGAATCTAAATGTGGTAGATTATTGTGTCGTCTATTGTGCCGGCTTGAAATGCTGATGATGATCATCATCATGATTTACACACACATACACACGTAATATGTAATCATCATGAACTCTCTCTCTCTGTGTACGGTCTCTTCTGAACTTTTTTTTTCATTTCAGAAGCACTCTTCCAGCCACTTTTTCAGCTTGTTGGGGAGATTTTGGTTCAATATTCTGCGTACTAACTATTAACTCCTCAAATTCATATGAAAGTCGTATATCTATGTTGAATTTTGAAATGAAAATGCAAGCATTAAATATACGTATATTTATATTCATGTTGAATAGTGTTTATAGGGAAGTGAAATTCCAGTAAACATCTTGTTCATCAGTTAATATTTTTGCTTCCTTCATTTTCCACATGCATTTATTTTTGTTACTCATAATAATATGTTCATGCTTCACGTAGTGATGTCTGTGCTGGACTGGAAGATAAAAGTGTCTTGATATAAGCTTAATGCACATATTGTGCAATGAAAGAATATAGGATGGATACTTCGATTTCGACTTGCAGTTATTTTCAAAAGATTTGTAACTCGTTTACGTTAATGTTAATACTCAATTAGCGGATTCTATGTGCAAATTGAGGGGATTTTTAGCTTAGCTTAATTTTTAATTTGGCGGATGAAATTAATTTGTATCTGTTTTACTTTGTTCTGTGACTGTAGCTCGAGTAATGGAGTATAATGCAGAGATTGACGCTCGACAAGAAGCAGCAATGGAGCAAGAACGCATAGCAAAAAAGATGAGACAATCGGCAGAAAAAGTTAGACAGGAATCTGCTACTAAAGATTTGAAAACGGAGGAAGTTACAAACAAAGGTAAATTAACATTGTTGAATTTTTTGTATGCATGCTTTTGAAAATATTAACAAATACATATTAAATGATATGATGTCAGCAAATTATGAAAAAGAGCGGTTTTGGATTTACAGTTATAGTCAAAATATTCACTGTTATTCATAATATCTAAAAAGAACTCTTACTTGCTCGGTTGTATAATAGCTAAGATTTTCATTAGCGGGTCTTATGTATGTTGATTTGATGATTATTTCGCCTGATGTGACTTGGGAATTGAAAGGATACGAATGATACGATGATGATGAAAGAGTAATAGAGAGGGCATTAAATTTGTCAACCAGCACGATATTCCTTTGTTCATGATGGGTTTCATTTCACTCTGCGGAGGGGAGTTTGAGAGGAAAAGTGGGGGAGGTGTGCGATACTTGCTATATCTTTATGGTGGGTATAGTCCTTATAAGGGAGAAGTGTTATGCATAGGTGGGTGCATTATCCTACAGCAATGTAGACGTCGATTACTGTTTTGATGAAGGCTTAGCTTTTATGATATATGTATCTCCTTTCCAGTTTCTCTCTTTCTGTTTCCGTGTAGTTAAGAAAAACGGAATGACTAAACCTCTGATGCGAGTGTGGAATGTGGTTTTCATCCCCAGTGACTGGCTTTCTTTCTCTTTTCACTTTTAGTCATTCCACATGAAAATGGAGAGAAAAGAAAAGACGAGAGAAATCCTTTGATGTCAAATACAGTGGTTGGAAGAGTACGATAGCTGCTAAGAGAGAGAAAGAGAGGGAGAAGCCTCTGAGCCATACTTGTCTTCTTTTCCCCAATGGCTGTAACCTCTCTTCACGTTTCCTTCTCTCCTTTACTTTCCCACTTTCCCAAATGCATTCATGATATCTGAAATAATATACATAGTAAAAAATAGAGTAGCTATATAAGCCAGTATAATAATAAGCCCACCAAACGTTATAGTATGACCCAATACCAAGCATATTATGCATCTACTTATTTAGGTGTTCCTTTGTTTTTAACCTGCTATTAAAGGTATTTGTATATATCTTTAAATTTAAAAGACGATAGAATGCCATGAGCTTTGTATAGAAGATTTGGGTCTAACTGTGAATTATTCTTGGAGAACCGCATCCTCTCTTGTCGTGGTAGTGCGGTATACACGTTTCAGAAATGCCTTCTGTAGTGCAACAGAAGCTGGCAAAAATAAAAATAAATATACGAATTCGGAAGTATATATATATATGTCTTTGTACGCACTGAGTGAGTGTACAAATCTTCATGATGGCTATAATCTCGTCGTTGTAAGGTGGAAAAGGAAGCCCTGTATTTTCATGTGACTAACTCCGTCAAGTATATAGCATATATTTTCTAGAGTGTTTCATTATTATTATTATTATGAATGTGAAAGGAGTAGCAGGAAAAATAAGTGTATATTATAAAACATGGTTCATTTCAAAGCTTCTTTATATAGAGGACAGAATGTTGAAGAGGACTTTGACGTAATAATACGTATTTCAACGCTTGACTCTGACAGCTTTTTCTCGGTCCAACGATCTCTTTTCCTTTTGCATCCAGTGATATGTGAAGAAAATTGGCGGGTTTAATTCTCTCCCTGCATGATTCTATCCAGCCGAGCTTTTCCTCCCAATAAGTCTTTCACTCTCATCTTTTCTGTTTTTCGTCGCTTCTCATCGAAATAAATTGTAGTTCTTTGTGTTGAAAACTCAGAAAAAGAAGATAGAAAGGGAGAGAGAGAACCAATCTCCGGAGTCTGGTGGGGTTGCTCACTCTAATTTTCTAGGATGTTGAAGTTGTAGGCTTTTTGGTGGAAATTTCGTGATACGTAGACGTGCCCCGTTGTTCATACATACGTACAACTGGTTAGGCTGTTTACCTACATGACAAAGAGCACGGCTTGGCTGTATGGCTGACACCAACCAGACTGATTCAACTAGTCTTACATAAAAAAGCATCATCTATAGTATTCCATTTTGTATTCGTAGTACTTTCAGACCTTTAAAATAACTCATAATCATGACGAGATTTTACATTTGCTATTGGATAGATAATTGCAAAAGTTTTTTCATTACTTTGATGGATATTTCTTTTGAAAGGTTTCGTTAAAACGTCAATTATTGACTGGATGCATTTTTAAAATGCGATGATTCAAAACATTTGATCAGAAAAGTTTGTTTAATGCATTAGTTTCTGCTTTTAATACAGAAACTAAATAATTCTGAACCAATGCAATGTTTGAGTTACTTTGTTTGTTGGTATGCATAAACCTTTCATTTTCCCAAGTAAATTCATTACTTATGACTTATATATGTATTAAATCTGTCAACTTATTGAAGTATTGCATATTGTGTATGCTCTATGCTGTACCTTCCGCAGAAACTCGCCAGATTCTAATTCAATCATCCCATTTTATTCACCTTTACTTGACTCAGGTGTAGTTACTATTGACTATTATTTATGACAATATCGTTTTCGGTTGCTCTGATCACAGATCTCAAGAAACGATCTGTAAAAAATTATCAATGCATTTAGTTTTTTCTTAGCTTTAAACGCGACTATTTACGTAAAGAATCAAATTGGTTAACTTTATAATATAAGATTAACTAAGCAGTTAAAAATAAACAGAATTTACTGAAACATTTCTTTCAGAGTTATACAAATTCATTAAGTTAAGTATAATATTGAAGATGGGTATTAACTGGCTATTAAATGCATTCGATATCGATTTGTTATCAATATTTTATCCCATTTATTTCACATTAGATGAAGTAGTGATGTGTATGAGTAAACGCGTAAAGTTTGTGCAAAATTGAAGATAAAAAATTTATATGCAAGTCATTATGTATTTACTTGATTTATTTATAATTACTACGATGAAGACTACCTCGGTAAAATTATATCGGAGACTTTGTTGAAGATCACGATTTGTATGGATGCATTTGATACTTGGCATTGCTTCATTGTGACGTAAAGTTGGGCTTGTTTATGAGATATATGTAAATACAACTGGTAATTCATTGATGATGTAAAATGAGGAATACGGTATATAATGTTGACAATATTATGTTTTAGAGTTGGATTTAAAATTTAAAAATTTTATATAACTGAATTTAGAGGACGTATACTTAGAAACCGTTTGTATTTTGCTTATAAATAGTTGTGATGGGATTTAAATGGACGTTTTCAGCATTTTCAGTATTTTCCCATATAGTTCCAAAAAATAATCTTGAAACTGATATTTGAATTTTGAATGGTCCATAACCTGTTGGAGTTGGAGCTGTTAGATATATATTGGTTTATTTATGGTGTTTGCCAGTATATTGGCTTCTATTCTATTGGCAGTTTTCAAAAATTGGCTTCATATCAATTTACGTTTTGAATGTTTATTTTATAATAATTATTGTACAAGTGCTCTTTAATGGGTTTTCCTGAAATTTTTTAAAAAAATATTGTGAATAGGCGGGTTTATCTAATGTTGCTCATATTATTTTCTCGCTGCCCTTTCTTGACTTACTCTTGTGATTTCTGTTTATTTGTAGATATGACTGTGAATTGTAACACAATTGTAATTGCATAACGGTATTAATAATGTTACTATGATCCATCTTGTTGCATTGGATGCAAATATTAAAGTGTACATTCTTCACATTATTCAGTTTGTTGCTAATTACTGTAACAAGCTGCTATTAATTTAAAGTTAATCTTAAGGATAAGTCGATATAGAAAATGTGCTAGAAAAGTTTCACAATGCCCCTAAGAGCATCTACTCAACATGTACATAGAATATGTCTTTGTTGACATGGAAACATTTTAGGTATTCTTGAAAATTTATGATGGGGATTTTCACCACACAATGCTCCTTTTAACATATATTTTTGGGCTTCAAGCAATGCTTTTGTATATTTTTATTTTTGACAGGAAATGAGAATCAAGATTCTGACTCATCGTTTGATGTTTCGATGGATGCACCCGCGGTGCCGGTATATGATATTACCGATGACGACGATGATGACTTCAAACCTGCAAAACGCTCTCGAACTTCACTGTCTTCTAGTCTCGTAAGAAATTCACAGTACAGTGCACATAGCCGTAAATTGTAAAGTATCATTGTGGAAAAACATTGAATCTGATTTGAATATTTTACAGAATGTGAGTAACTACACATCAGATTCAAGTAGTGATACTGAAAACGTGAAATTGAATGCAAAAGTGAAAAAAGTAGTTCCTCAAACGAATACTGAAGAGGATAGTCCGTACTTTGTCCCTGCTGAAAAGAAGCTTACGTAAGGAAAATCTCTTTTCTTCTTCCATAAAAACAAGCTGTTGTCGATGGCTTTATTTCGAATAATCATATTTACCATTTATTTCCTTTTGCAGCGTCCCTAAAATCTTCTTTGGAACTCGAACTCATAAACAAATTTCTCAGATTACGAGGGAATTACGAAAAACGAGCTACCGAAATGTCAGGTAAATTTAATTTTTTCATATATCATTTAGCGTTTTCAGCCCTTAGACATCTAGATGTTGCATTATAACTGAACTGCTGTAATGGTGGGGTAATTTTAGTAGTCATATATATCCAGTTATAAAAAATCATGATGTATCTTTTAAATCCATATAACTTTAATCATATCCTGTCTTACCAGTTAAAATTTCTAGGATTTAGCCAAAATATTTTGTTACAAATCTTGTCCATTTTCTGCTTTCAATAATGCTGAGCATTCTTACCTTACATCATTGAGGTGCCTTTCCCATGCAAATACTAGCAATTACCATCTCTTCAAAATCTGGAAATTGGGCTACCGCAATCTTTAATTGTCTTCCTTATTTGTATGCATAGTCACGCCGTTTCTCCAAAAATGATGAAAGGAAGTGTTTTCATTGTATAGAACATTTGCCCTTTGTGTTTCGGCGAATAAACAATTTTATTATTTTTGGGCAGATGCTCTTATACTCTTTTTATTCTGCCGATACCTGAAGGCGATGCTTGGTAAAACAAAGATGTGGCATATTGCAAGGCATACGTGTAACCCTCCTACCGCTACAACGTCATTCCAAACACTTCCTTTACACGACAGGGAAAATAAGACATGCAAAGAACAACATTCAATTTCTCTGTTTTCTATACACACAAGCTCAACTCAACCGATGCTCAAAAGACAATATATACAGGCCTTTGACTATTTTGCCCATGGCAAATTATTTCTTGGATGACCGAATTTGGTATACTTTTTGTTTACCAAGAGGCTTCCAAACCCTTACATATTTCCAATTTTACAACCTTTTCACAGAACTGCCATTTTGTTTTGTTTGCTTATTTAAATATTTTGGCATTCTATGCATTCAATTCCAACAAATATGTTGACTGTTTTATTTGTCGTGATGATTTAGATTCTCTCTATACATCTCCAAACCTCGAAGTATTTAGCTTTAAGACGGATCATTATAACATGTTTTTAATCTTAAAAATAGATTTTATGCTTTTCTTTTGATTTATATTGTTTTTACCGGAAAGCTAAACATTATTTTCCTAAATTTTTGTCTAAAATCTTGAAATTCCCGTTTTGATCTCAAGAAAAATCGCCGTTCATAGTTCTTGATTTTCTTTTTGTACAAACCTTATCACCTAAAAGTGGGCACGAGATTAGATTTTCTATTTTTTTAAGCTACGACATGAGTCATAATATCATAGCAGCAACTGAGCCTGACAAAAGAGGGTGGAGACAGAGACACAAAGCTTAAATTGGAATTATGTACTTTCATACAAACATGAACATAATGGCACACTGCTGCTCTGGTGTAGTTAGTACGTATGAAGACACCGCTCAGTCTATAAAATCTCGTTGCTGGGGAATCACTCTTTTACGATGGTACCCTCACCCCCTCGTAAGAATGAATAAAGGAGGGGAAGTATGTTCTTTTTTGAAAAAAAATCCTTTTTTTCTGACTTACATAATATGTTGATATTTAATGCTCTCTGAGACTCTGTTTCACTATGAATTTTTTACACGGGGATCAAACTGATTCGGAGTGCGAGAGAGGACGTAGAAGCGAAATGTCTCTTGAGGGAAAAACGTTCTAGTACTCTTTCAACAGCAAGCGGCTTCCGCTTGAAAGTACAGTCGTATGTAGCAGTCAACTAAGATATGATTATGATTTCAAAAGGCGATATAATTATATGGCTTGTTAAAATGAAATTTGAATGGTACGCTGGAAACTTGAGTTCGTTGGAGGGAATGGAGCCATTCATATATTAATTTACTCTGACTCATCAGCAGGAGTAGCACTTGTGATAGGATACTGATGCATTACGGTCCCTTGGTCTAATGAATTTTGAAGAGTATGATTGTACGTCTTTAGATCACAAGAGAGAAAGGGATGTTGATTCCATGAGATTGTGGAATTGTCAAAAGAAAGAGATGATTTCATTGAGATCTCTGAAATTTCAAGTGGTGCTACACTCAGAGACATTTTGATGACAACTCTGCCGTCTTTCCATCTGTGTGCACTGATGCCTTAATTTAGGAGAAAAACATGGGTATTTTAACATTTTTACCTTATTTTGAAACAATGGAGAAGACGAGCACTTGACTAGTATAGATAGGTAGACATTCCCGAATCTATTGGTCTCTAGAGACTTCAAAATCTGTTGATGAGCACATTAAAATATTAATTTTTAAGTAGTCAAATTCATTCACTCGAATTGTAGATATTGGCAAATCCTATTTCATCTTCATTGATACATGGCTTCATTTGAATAGAAAATTATATTATAAATAAATAAACTAACGTTTTATAATAATTTAGTTTTTAATTTTTACCGAAACTGACAAAATCTTCATTGGCATTTCTGAAGCAAGTCAATAGACAATTCACAAGCAGATTTGTACTTTGTACGTATTTTGTATATTTATGAATCACGTTCATGTTTGCTGACACTGCCTAAGTATAGGGAAAATTTCATTTAGTATGGGATAAAATGATTAGAAGACCATCAACCACAGTGACTAGAAGATTTTTCTGTTTGAAATTGATTTCAAGCTGGGACATCCCCTCCCTCTTGTATAGGACATTTCTCGCATCGTTGGATAGAGTTGAGTATGTTTGAAAAGCACATGCCTGACAGTGTTTGCCTTGTCCCCTCTTTTCCCAAATCTTCATTTTTTGCTGCAACTGCTTATACGAGTAAGGTTGTTAGTGATGAGGGCTTTCTGTGAGATATCCCTTCGCTGTTTGCGACACACGACTCGACTAGTAATAGTCGCCAAGCCTTTTAATTATTTTTTGGGAATGCTATCAACCTACAACTTCTCGTTTGTACCTGTAGCGTGTGTCAAAAACGTGTCAGATGCAATGAATTGGAATAACGACTTGCTTAAACATTAAATTAAACATGATCCGAGCTTTGATTTTCGCTTACCATGGTATAGTAGACTCATTGTACTTTGTACTGCACTGTTTCAGATATTTTAGTAATAGTTTAGCATTATTTCATGGGGAAAGATTCTGACTGATGTGCTTTTTTGATTTAGATTGTTTAACTTTAGCATTTAATGAGATAATATTTAAGAGTTTTGATACGTTATTTAAAGTACCTATTTAAATATTCTATACAGATCTATTATATTGGCAAGCCGCGATCATACATGTGTCAATCCCACTGTTGAGAGATTATCAAATAAAAATGAAGCATGCCGGGAGCTTCTTCAGAATGCATCTACTACTGTATGTAATTGTACAACGTACATGTTTATGTTTTTACGTTGCAAGAATTTTATTTGTGGCTTGTATTTATTATTTTTAGGGAAATAATTGTCTTTGGCATGGTGGAGCTAGAAAATTGGCAAGTTTTGGGGCATTGAGCACCATTGGACTGTCTCCTGCTTATGACGTCGAGGATCTAGTTGCCATCGGTCGCAAGGTAAGTAAAATAAATCGATTTAGCGAGTTGAAATTTACTTGCATTTGTTACTTTATATTCACTTGTGTTATTTGTCCATATTTTAGCACAGAGCTTGTCCATATTATGTTACACGCTTCCTAATGCCGAATGCAGACATTATTTTTTGTCCTTATAACTACATAGTCGATCCTAGTATAAGAAAAAGTGTGAGTTTGTGAATATTATTTAAACAATTAAATAACGCAAAATTTTCTATTGCCTTTCTTAATCTTGATTTTTTAAACTTTCTTTTTCATTCAGATGAATTTGGAGTTAGAAGGACATGTGGTAATTTTCGACGAAGCCCATAATATGGAAGATGCATCAAGAGAGTCATCTAGTTTTTCTCTTAAGCAAGATGACATGCAACGCGCAATGCAGGACTGCGAGAAAGTTGCGAGATGCGGAAACGAGCCTTATGCGCATACTGAAACAGTAAGCAAAATTTATAACTTTGTCGCTCTTAAACAAATATTCCATGTATCAAGTGTCACTGTTAAATTTTAACTATTTCAAGATCTGTAGTATATAATCATACTCTTCTGTGTCTCCTGTAAGAATTTACTCTGTAAAAACTCTCAGCCTTAAGTAAATAATAATACCAAGTCCAAAATTCATAAAAGTATTACCAAAAATTCATATTACTTGTAGTTAAAGCTTTGCAGTACAACTTCTGCGTTATTTGATACATGGAATCATTTGAATTATAATGATCTGCGGTAATCTTATGTCGATCCTTAGCAAAAATACAAGTATTTTCCGTTAATTTTCGTTTGGAAGATTGCTTAGATTTTCATTAAAATCGCAATCAAGTCTTTAATTGAAAAATCCATAAACAAACAATTTTAATTTGTCGCCTAGTCGAAACTGCTGTCAACTTTGAGTCAATGGATGGATATGCAAGAACCTCAACTAAAAGAAAAGACCTTTAACAACTCAGGCAAATGCTGGACTGGCACTGACTTTTTAGGATCGGTTTTTGTATCTGGGATTACGGAAGAAAGTATCAAACTAAACTTGGTAAGCTTCAGGGGATCAAATTATCTTGAACCAGAACTAAAATGAGATTCTAATATGGCAACGTATACAAAATCATTATAACCTTTTTAAATGCATACTTTTTCTATGCATGCATACAGAGTTATTTTGCTGCGATCATGGAGCAACGTGATAAACAAATGGAGGCGCAGAAGGAACGTGGTGGTAGATGGTTTGATGAGAAGCCAGTTATAGCGTCGCAAAGTGTGCAGATCATTGAGAGCGTTTTTAGAATCTTCCTAGATTTATGTAAGGACAATGGTCGATATCGAGGAGACTTCCGAGTTGCTATAACAAAAGACATGGTTCGACGTCATAGAGATGGCAACTCTGGTCCTATGAGGTCGGTTCAAGTACTTACCTTGCACCTTTGGTGTTTGAATCCAGCTGTTGCTTTTGAGGTATGTTCTAATCCTATTTTATTGATTAAATTCATTTATGGTCAATCATAACATATTTTAACTGTTTTGACACACCAATAACCAATAATAATAATATTTTATACATATATACAGTTTGTACGGGAGCATGCTCATTCCATTGTTTTAACTTCCGGAACATTATCTCCAATGTTGTCATTCGAATCTGAGCTTGGAACACCGTTCCCACTTAAATTGGAAGCAAGCCATGTTATTGAAAAATCCCAGGTATGAAGATTGACCGATTGAGCTCATTTTTGAATGTTTAATGAATTGGATTGTAATTGAATTGATTGTGTTGTGTAAATTAGTGCTGGGCGGCAGTCGTTGGCACTGGACCCAATGGTGGAAATCTGAATGGCGCTTTTGCAAATGCTGCAACACTCAAATACCAAGATGAGCTTGGAATGATTGTGTACCGAGTGTGTCAAGTTATGCCACATGGCGTTCTTTGCTTTTTTCCCTCGTACAAAATGTTGGAAAATATGGCTACTCGGTAAAATATTATATTAACATTTTTCGTTTATGCTAAATACGGTTTTGTCCTTTGTTTTATTTAAATATCAATTACTTTTATATCTAGATGGAGAACAACTGGTCTACTCGATCAAATACAGACAATAAAGACAGTAGTTTTGGAACCACGGTCTGGACCTGATATGTTTCAGGAAGCTATGCAAAACTTTTATGAAGCAGTTTCTGCGTCTACAAAACAAAGAGGGGTAATGAGTACATACAGTTTCTGCTTCACTTTGATGTGTTCAATGATGTTTTAAATGCCAATGGCATAGTCATCCATATTTAATGTTTGTACATACCTGATATTTTAGGATTCGTCGATGACAGGAGCCTTATTTCTTGCTGTTTGTCGTGGTAAAGTAAGCGAAGGCCTAGATTTTGCGGATAATAATGCTCGTGCTGTTATTTGCGTAAGTGCTCCACCGAAAACTATTTGATTTCTTTTTCTTTGAATTATTTATTCAAGTTTTAAAGATGAAATAAAATTACGACGTCTAATGTTTATTAGGTTGGAATTCCATTTCCCAACATAAAAGACATGCAGGTAGAGTTAAAAAGGGAATACAATTCTAGAAATACCAGTCGGGGACTACTATCAGGTGGAGATTGGTACGAAATTCAAGCTTTTAGGTAAGGCAATCTAGTTTTATTGATTAAAAATCTGTTCCTATTAATTTCGATAACCGTTGTTTAAATGCATGTTACAGGGCCTTAAATCAGGCACTCGGAAGGTGTATTCGCCATAGGAATGATTGGGGCGCTATTCTTTTGATTGATGACAGATATATCCGTCAACCACGTTATGTGACATCACTCTCAAAGTGGATTCGATCTTCAGTAATGCTTGTACAAAATAGTCAGTTAATACTTGATGCTTTGTTAGAATGCAATGATTTATCTATCGTTTGAACTTTTTTAGGTAAGACGATTTGACAATTGGTCCTCCACTGAAAATAGCCTTCTGGAATTTCGAAATGGCATGTTAAGCATCGAGTCTCATCTAGCGTCAGATGAAAATACTTCCATGTCCGATGAACATGCTGAAAAATGCACGCACGATGGTGCTTGCAACTGTATTCGTGGAGTAGTCGGTATGAACAATGACGTTAAAGGTCACAGCAAACCCTTCGTTTCTGGAAAAGAAAACTCTACAACTGCTCTTATACCTTTTGCCAACAGTTTCAGTAGTTGTGGCGACGGCAATAATGATAATGATTCAGGCATTGGTCAACATCCTGCTCAGTCTAAAGCAGTAACTCCTTCATCACCAGCTGTTAATGAAAAGAGTCCGAACACTAGTTTCAAATTACCTAATACGCCGTTAAGTATTTTTTCGACAAAGACAAACCAAGGAAGCAAAAGAGTTGAAAAACCTAATTTGATAGCGTCCATGTTTGCGAAACAAATCCAGAAGACTCCTGATGAAACGGAGCATGAATTTAATCCCACGCAAGTTGCAGTTGGTATTGGTCATATTTCTGTGCCAGATGATGTCTCTGAGAGTACCAGTACTAATCGGTCAAAAAGGCCAAGAGAGCAAAAACTTAAACTTTAAAGGTTACAGCTAAATCATCTTCCATATAATTCATTAACCGGTTATATTTGTCGTTTCTATGTATTTTGGTATAATGTCAGTTATGGTAAGTCTGACGAAGTATAGATTTAAGGTTTTAAAAAATGTACCTAAACGTAATCGTAATAACTTTGTACGTATACTTATCTAATATTAAGTGTTCAAAGCTTTCATTTGACCTTATTTTATCATAAAGACTTGTAATTAGTGATTACATTCATTTAAATATATCAATAAAAAAACTATGTACGTACATAATTTTTGCCAATGTGCGATTGACTGATTGATAATAGGAATAACATAATTCAGTTGCATGTCATAAACATTTCACTAACTTTAATTTGATCAATTTAGCACTGCAAAATGTTGGCAAAGTCATTAGTTGACTACTGCTTAAATGGTGAAAAAGTTAACCCGTCGTAACAAATACATACTTACCTACGACGTAGACATATAAAATGAATATGCGGCTTAGTGCTTAACAATCTTCCAATACATTCATAACACAAGTTCCTCCGACATAATTGGACCTTATTCACATATATTCCATATTATGGTTGTTCCGGTTTGTTTTTCTTTTACCGTAATACATTGATGGGTAATCAATTACTCTGTGTGCATTAACTGATTCCTGTACTCTCCAAATGAAAGGCCTATCATAATGCAAGAGAACAGGAAGCAAATTAGCCACTGCTCCTTGAACTACCGGGGCTCCAAACTCATTTGCTGCGAATGGATGAGTATCCGTTTTGTCTTGCCAGTTTTCACGCTTTACTGACATTGCAAACTCCAGAATTCCAAAAGCTACAGCAATACCTGCTCCAATAACCAGTATTAGAAACGCTGACCCAGTTTCATGCAAACTAATAGCAGTGAATGCATCACTTCCTGATCTAGCGCCACATGTCGAAGCAGTGCCCCACCATTTTTTGAAGGTTCTCCTCATTAACCCGGTCTCCCTAAGTTTAGAAACTCTGAAAATTATGTTTACAAAAATATGACAGTATTGAAACAATAATTCTCGTTGCCGAATTTGGTTAATATATATTTAGCGTAGTTTTTAAGTGAAGCTTACTTATGAGAAATAGTTGAAGCGTATGGTAAGCCTTTTTGATATCCCATGTATCCGAATCCTGGAAAATATTTTCCCGGGAGCCATGCGTAAGAGCAGTTGCCTTTCACCATAAATGTTGGGATTAGTTCGCTGGTAAAAAATATATATCTTTCCTTATAAACTTTCGCGATTCCGTCTGGAAATCCATTAACTAGTACTGACGAGTCGGCTTGCAGACGTTTCCATAATAGTGTCATTTCTTCTGATTTGGATTCCTTAATTGACATATTTTTATAGAAGTTAAGATAAAATCATGCTAGTCACAGATAGCTGTATTGATTCCTAATTCAAAACAAGCAATATTGTAATTATTGTCATACCTTAACCTTCTCTAGAAACGAGGAGCCTTTTACAAGACCAATTTTCCAAGAATGACTTTTCACTGCTTCATCGAGATTTTTAACAGGGAGTTTATCTGTGTCAGCTGCAAGGAAAGACGTTAGCCGTGCAGTGTAACATGCAAAAATGAAAACGGCAAGTATCCAAAACGTTCCACTTGCTATCCTGAATGGTGTAACTCGAATCGTTGAATGTTCACTCTGCCCTATAAGAATTGGTGAAGCGTAGAGAATTGCAGCAATTGCATGTAAATACCACGTTCAGTTCGCTTTGTTGCGTGTATAGTATCGATTGCTAACCTTGAAGGAGAAAGCAAGTCGACAATAACCACATAGACTCTCCAGGCGTTGCTTTGAATAGTCGGAAGGATGTGAAAATTATCAACGTGATCGTCCCCAGCCCTATCAGAAGCAGAATCGTGAACCAAACCTTCCATTCAAAAGGCCTGATGAAGGCATCAAGTTTTATTTCGCCAAGTTGCCAATCTCTCCGAATGAGAAGCCTTGTCTAAGGAGAAAATCAATTTGTTTCAAATTTTGTTAATCCCAATTCCCAGTGCGTAATTTTCCTTTATATTTCGCTTTTTATCATTCTTAGCCTAGCAATTTATTCATCAGTTATAGTTATAATCAGCTAGGCGTTGCTTTACCGAGCTGTATTCAACTGGAGGAGAATAGTCAATCACAAGTAGTCTACTTTTAGTGTAACTGAATGACATCAGGGCAATGTCTGCTTCCTATTTCCAGTTTGAGCAAACAAATGATGCAAATTATAATTTTGATGTTTATTGGTAATTATATTTAATTGTTACATAATATAGGACTGGTTACATTTTGAATAATATGAAACCAACTTACTTTTCTTTGAAGCATGCCAACCATTCCTGACCAATTGCCTTGACTGTCAACGTCTCCAAACTTGCCATCCTTTGGTGTTTGAATCAAATATCTTTAAAAATGTTGAAAATATGAAAACCTCAAAAACGCTAACTTAATAGCTAAAATGAAAGCATTACGTTGACATATTATTTTGATGATTCATGATGGATTACTTAAAATTTAAAACAGAACTCAGTAAATCCAGTAGATCTGGTAAATATCCAGTGGCAAATAACGACATCGGCCCCAAATGTCCCAACGTTGGATAATGTAGATTGACAACTGGAGGCCCCTTAAAAATTAACGCATTTTTTCTTCAGCCCAATGCATATTCAAAGATGTTTTAATTTAATGGAACGAAATAATATAGGAGGAAACGAGAATGACATATGATTCAAGTAAGATTTCTTACTTAATGACCAAACATTTATACTGCAAAATTTTAAAGTTTTAAGAAAATCATGTACAAGTTTAAAAGACAAAGGTCAAAAGGCAATGAAAAAGAAAATGAATATGTTCGCAGAAAAGTCACGTACAGCAACAGTTGTTACTCTCAACATGCGTCCCTGAAAATTGGCAATCCCAGCATCTCGGCCAGCATCAATTTCTAATCCACCTGTATGGCTCCAGACACCTATTCTTTGATAAATTGGATCAGACGAAGTTGCGAATCCAAAAACTTTATAAATTTCTAATAGTTCTTCGGCACTATTATTTTGCACTTGTTTTACCAAAGTCCATTTATAGTTCACATTAAGTTCTGGCTGTGCTCTATTGACAATATCTTGAACACTTTCATTTTTCGCAAACAATAAAATTTTACGCTTTGGACTGTACTTATTTAGCAATCTGGAGTCTATAGGGGGCCTCCTATCGCTGTTATCCTTATCTATACCTATAAAATGTGCGAGTACAATACGTTGACTTATATCAGTCTTCAATATATCGCTTATGAATAAATTATTGGAACAATTAAGATTGAGGGATGCTTTCGAGAGCAGAACGTGGGTAGTGAAGTATTGGCAAACTTTCAACTCATCTTTTAGAGGTACAATCAACTGAGCACTGTTCCATTCTCGTTTAAATGCATAGTCAATTAAAAAGCCTCGAAACAGTTTAATACTCCTTTCCATGTCCGGGGTGATTTTTATACCATTATCTCCTCTTTGAATACTTTTAGGCTTCATGGTACTTCTAGGCAATGGCACAATTTGACGAAGGAAGCGACGTAGCACATTAGTCTGTGCCTCTGTTGTAGTTATAAATGTCCCGGTAGACAGACTCTTAGCATTTGATTCCGTAGGAAGTTCAAAAGAAGCCTCCACATTTGTTTCTGTTGTTTTTGGCGTTGATTTCTCTTTTAGTTGTTCAGACTGCTCTTGTTTATTTAATGTATAATAAAAACGAGGATTTATTCGTTCACTTGTTTCATAATAAATACTAGATGAGTAAAAATATGTTGGAGATGAAGTTGAGTGTCCAAATGCTCTAGTATCATTCCCACTTCCTCCATAGTTTCCGTTTAGAATAAAGATAAAAGCTAAAATGACTTTGAATAGGGAATTCGGCACAGAATTATAAGAAAAATGTTGCAATGATAATAATGATGATGATTTAATGCGAAACTTTTCTTGATAGGATGAGTATATTTTTGCATTGGAAATAAAGAAACTGTGAGGAATTGAAAAATAATACATTTTGAAAGAGTTTTTGTCTAGATCCGTTCATTGTTTATTGAATGCGGCTCTATTTGAAACTGAAGTCAAACCACGCAGCTCCGTACAGTATCATGGCTCATTTGCCTTTTTCTTTTGTAAGTTTCCGTTTCGTTTCATGTCGTTGCAAAAGAAATTTTGCCAGTCTTGTTGTTAAGTTACACTATCACGTTCGTGGTATCGACCAAATGGTGTTTATTACAAAAAAACAAATTTTCTATTTAAAATGCATGTTTTATAAAACCAAAATGAATTGGATTCAAAGTATATAAGTATCTATTTTATATAAAAAAGCCAGAAATTTGATTATAGTACTGCCCTCTTCTCGTATTCTTCCACAATCTAGCCAAAAATTATATCGTGTGTGCGTGCGGTATGTTTGATGATTGACAATCATGAAGAAAAGAAAATTACATGACATTGTTGAATCGAAATAAAATGCAAGGGATTTGCGCTACTTAATAGCCTATTTTTCTCCTTTGTTGTTCGCTGCTACGCGAACTGAGTAAACTGACTTTGTCTGCACAATAATTGACTCTTTCACAAGCAGACACTGTAATTTCATAGCAGTCAAGAGCTATACATGAAAAATATTGCGTGGGTAGGTGCTTTTTACATTCACTCTAACAATAACAGTTCGATAAGGTATGCGGTGTGATAAATTTTCGGAATATTTTAAGAAAAACGACAGTATTGGTTAACTGACAATCATCAACACCTGGCTGTGGCTGGAATGCAGAAAGAAAAGTCCTTGTGTGTTGAAGAAAATGGAAGCACTGTACTGTAAGCTACTTTCAGAAAAGGAAAGTAAAAACGAGACATGGAAAAGAAGAATAAAGCCTTTTTTGCGGTGTGAGGTTTATTTAAGCGTGTCTTAAACGACACATGTCAAAAACTTACCTTTCACGTGAACTGGACAAGGGTAATGAAAGACAAACCACTGGGAAATAGTTGCTCATATGAAGTTGGTTAAGAAAATAAAAGTGCATTATGCTTTTATGATCATTATGAAGATTCATTAAAAGTAAAGGCCAATAATGAAAATGGAATGCCAAAGCGACCATATTCATTCATGGGGACAACACAGCCTCTTCTCCTTGGGCTACTGTATCTAAAAAATCAATCGATTACAGGGATTTCATAGAAGTAGACAAAAATATGATCGGTGGTCATGGAATAAACGCAGACTATTATGTAGTATTATAAACTATAAATGTTTACATTAATATTTTCTTTCATTTATTAAAAACATCTGACAACAAAAAATAACAATCAACAATTTTTAGTGATATTTTAATGCAGTACTACACTCATGTAACTGAAAAACACCACGAGGAAGGTTCTAACCGTGTCGCTTTAAAATAAACACAGTTATAAGCCTCGCTATTGAGGACACATTCTAGGGAAAGACAGTTTTTGTCCGTGATAGCTACAAGTTTGTCTCCAAATACATTATGAATATTTACATCGTATTTCGAAAACAATTCTTAGTTCCTTCTTTGATATACATACATATTATTATGGTATTACACAGACTATTTGTAGCTATAAAGTAGTTCACTATAATGCATGTCCGTTATATGAAACATTGACTATAATTTGATCTAACACAATGTTCACCAATGACAGAGCACCAAGTTCCAGTGCATAAAATTTTACGATCAGAAATGTTACATCGCTGGTCATGGTACAAACATCCCATTTGTGTTTTTCGGTTTTAATAAGTTGACAATTTAATTACATAGCTACTGCGTGTGTACTTCAACTTTTAACAATTTGCATAATACAGCTAATAGGTACAACATCTAGTATTTAAGTTCTTGTCGTTGTGATATAATTAAAATTTTAAATATAGTTATATTAACAATGATACGTCAAATAGTAATTACTAAAATTAATTTAGTTATTTACAATTTTAATAAAAATCGCAATAACAACAATAACAGTAGCTACAATTTTCACTTAATAAGCCCCATAAACATTTAAAATTTCTTGAGACTTTTCAAAATAAATAATAAGTACATTTTATTTACAATTAGCATTGAAACAAAAACAAAATTAATTTCATTTAATTAATAATAGTAACTTTAATGGCAGTGGATTACCGACCAAACAAACCAAAACCATACGTAAATGTTGCATAACATATTTAAGACGGACATACGCCGTAGTATACAACTTGAAAATCGCAACCGAACCAATACCCGGAGCCATTTTCTTTATGAACTACAAATGTTTATAATAATTCTTTAATTTCAGTTCAGTCTCACTTGTCCATTCTTCAAAAAAAAATCTTGCTTTAATATTTTGCTTGAATTCTCATTGTTTTTTATTTGGATTGAAAAGCTCTTTGAAGCAATCATTAATTAAGTAATAACATTTTAAAGCACACCTAAATTGTACATGCATTCATACATACAAAATGACTTTAATATAATCACAGAAAATCAGAAGAATATTCCACAAAATAAAAAAATGCATGAAAAATGAAACTGGTAAAATGATTAAGTAAACAAAGTGGCAGTAGACATTAAGTTTATATAACAAAAAGTATGATATTCGATAGTTAGCAACACAAAATACAAATTCAAACAATAATAATTATTAATACTTCTAAAGCTCTAAATATATAAACATTAAAGCTCCTTTGTTCTGTAGTAAATAGTTTATGATTTGAAAAAAAAAACAATAAGTAGGTATTTTGACCTGAGAATCCCATCACCCATGAACGCTATATTATGATAGATTTCCCCCTTTCAGTTAGCTTTAGTATAGAAACATTATTTTTTATTTTACTTCAACAAAACCAACTCCCGCTGCCGGTTGTTGTTATATGAACGCTTTAGCAGAATTTTGAAAAGCAAAAATGTTTCCATGTCGTATGCAATTTACAGATATGTACAGGGTAAGCATGTGGGACTTTTAATCTAATTTATATGCCTGTTTCTTATTTTAGTTTTGGTAATATGTTTGGAATGAATTTTTAAATATAATTACTAGGGACTGAAAATTATTTACAAATGTTTGAAGAGGTGAATTGAGATTTGGGAAGCCAAAGTACCAAAGCTTAAAAGAAAAGAACGCTGTTTCCCGCCATTTGCCATTTATTTACCAGGTTAAACCTTATATGAATGTTCAGTTTTAAGTAGAATCATAAAAAAGTTATTAGCACACGTGCACTAGTAGTAAATAGTGAATATGACGGCGACTGTAAATTTGACACTTTTAAATTGGGATTAGAAATACATAAATTTTTAAGTAAACCACATTTCTGAATAAACTATAGTAAAATTCTACAGGAAATTGATGAATTGAAAGGAGTTTTTTGTTTTAAGAGAAAGTCTGGTTTGTGCCTGGGAAAGTTTAAACTTCTGGAAATCAAATGAATTATAAAAAATGTTGGCATTAATACCTTTATAACTTTGACAAGTGTTAGATGCAAGCCTTTTATGTTCATACAATCAAAGGGCAAGTGTTAAATGTTACATGATGGCCATTTTTACTTTATAGCCGCGGTCATTTTCTTACCTCATAATGCTTGTACGGATATTGTATATATACTCTTTTTGTGACCCTACATGAGAACAAAAGTGATGCAAATATTTATAATAATTGCTATGAGGAAACGTGAATCACAGTTGGGAGTTAACGCTCCCGCTGATAAGTCGTCAGGGTAGTTAGAGCTTATTCTTGAGGTGTCGACCTTTTGGTCACCTGTGGATGTACGTTTGGGCGCATTCCCACCAAATTCTCCCTCCAACGCGGCTGTAGCTTGTGGCTCATTCAAGATTGAACGATGAACTCCTGAATTAACGCCAATATTTTCTTCGGAGGAAAGACCACCGGGATGGTGATCCCCCTGATGGGACTCACCATTCGAATCCCATTCTGCAGTTGATAAAGGTTTATTGTTATGACTTTGCTCTTCCGTTATTTTTGGGTTAGTCTGTTGGCGATTGTAAGTAGAGTGCGGGGTGTCATAAGACGTGTGACGATGTTGACCGTCAGTTCTGTCGTGCGGATGTTTTTTACGATGAGTTTTGTCACGTCCAGAATCTCCCTCAATGCCGCTTCCTTGACAATTTAAATCTTTTGCTGTTAAGTTCAAAATATTTCTCTCACTTTCAAATGCATATGTGGTCGTCTCTTCGGGCGGACTGGTTAGGATTTTAATGGCTGATGCAGCATTATCTTTATGAAAACCGGCTGACGACGGAGAAGCCACTGCTGCATTTTGCTTACCAGTACTTTCAAACAAATTGCAAGTGACATTAGAAATATGATGCTTGACATACATGCTTTCTGTTTCGTTAAGTAAAGCCTTCATCCAAAGTATTTGACAGTCACACAAAAATCGGTTTCCTGAAAATAGAAAATATTGTTTTTAACTTTTTTAGGTCACCAGAAGCCAATCTCTAAATGATTTTGCTGTAATTTCATATACAAACCTACCTTCAAGATAAAGCTGCATGTTATTATTTCTGAGATTCTTGTAAATGGGCTTTACAAGAGCCTCACTTAAAGCTTCCAGCTCATTATTTTTAAGGTCGAGAAAATAAATCTTATCCAGGTGTGAAAATGTTGATGGATGAAATCTCACTATCTTGTTGCTCTTGAGATTTAGTCTGTGCAGCTTACTCAAGCCTTCAAAAGCTGTCGGACTAACCGATTTGATCATATTCTCACTGAGGTCCAAATCCTGAAGACGTGGCATTTCAGCAAATACATGATCTCCAATAAACTCTATGGCGTTTCCGTGCAAATCCAAGTTTTCCATTTTTTGAAGACCGTTGAATACATCCCTAGTAATCACTGCCACTCGATTATCTCGGAGAGATAGATCCTTCAGGTTTGCCAAGTCCTTCAGTGCATTGTCGTGAATGGTGTGAATCCCATTTTTCATCAGTAAAAGTTCCTTTAGTTTGGGAAGGTCCACAAAGACATTGCGATTGATTTCTGTCAAGTTGTTGTCATTCAGTTTGATTACGGTAAGATTATGCAGACTGGCGATTGCATTCGGGGACAAACTGTGTATGTTATTGTCCCGCATGTCGATTTCCATGAGACTCGTGGAATTCCCGAATGCAAAACTTGGGATGTTGTGCAGAGCTGCCATTTTGATGGTGAAATAAATCAAACGTTTCATGCTTTGGAAAGCGTGCTGAGGCGGTAGTTCAGTGATGACTAATGCTGGCCTATTGAAAATCTCAACGTCAGTTGCTGTCTGTAATAACGCAATGATGTTCCACTCTTTTTCTGTTGGACTTCTATGAAAACCACATCTGGCCCTTTCCACAATAGTTATGTCCTCCGGACTGCAGTTGCAGTACGCAGGTGGATTATCCATTCCCTGCAAATCGCAAGGATTAATCTCATCTTGCTGCTGTTGGTAGAAATCTTCATTGATGGACACTTCCAACGAAGTTGTTGGTGAAAAAAATATTGAGACAATAAGAAGAATAGGGAGGAACCCTTTCATGATTGATAGATGTCGTTTGGCAGCTGTTGACCACGGTGACCTCATTTTCAATGTATTAATAATACTTGCCGATAGACTGGAACACAAAATTATTTAGTGGGAAGCTCCTCGACTTGTATTTCTGCTATGAAGCTAGATCAGGAACTCTGTATTTTGGAAAATGTTGAACTCTTCCTGAAATAAAACAACAATATTATGCTTGTTAAATAACCATTTACAACTCTTAAATACATGAACATTTATATGCTAACGTGAATTTGCCAATCGGAAGCAAACATTGTTCCTAATTATATATATAATATACAGTTTTTGCAAACTAAAGGTAAAGACTAAAGACAATAAAGTATTATTCTTAAATGCATGCTGGAAGGCCGATTTTATGCTCCTCCTGTCTCCATATATCGCAAGTTCGATTTGTACAAGTGTTTTTCTTTCATGTTGTGATTTCAATACACACTACTTGTGACAGTTTTGGTAAATTTGGTGTTTTATAATTTTTATATTGTACATATGTGTCAAGAAAGTATTCATTCTGTTATTGGTAAGGAAATTCATAATTGTATTTATACTTCAGGTGCTCATGCGTGTACAGAGAGTCCAAAATCGGTAATATGCACTTTAGGGGAATTGAAGAAATACACTATTATGTCAACTGAAATAATTCGCAAAGCAAAGCGTAAAGTACACATGTGTATAAAATATTAATTGCAAATCGTACAAAGAAAAGGAAGTATGAATACAAAACTTGAGTTTCCGGGTATTCTATTTTGACCAATGTTGAATGTTGGAATATTGCAAATAAACTATTCATTGTTTTGAGGATATCCGCATAACACTGTCAATTCGTGTCGTTAAAGGAGTTTGGAAATTACACGGTAATTACAAAAAGAAATTGCTCGAGCGTCTAAAATGTTTCTAACGAAAATTTGATGCGCCATAAGTAGAAATTTCAAAAGTTATGTGCTAACTGGCTATTTGTTGATACAAGTGACGACACGGGATTTTCACTCGGTTGAGTTTTATTGCTGCAACAATGTTGCCACATGAAGCTTTTCCCGTCAACTTTATGCTTGTATTCATCTCTTCATAAACAAAAAACCTACTTTTACTATTTAAAATATTGTAAAAGTTTTAACTCCTTTTCACAGGCTATTGGTTACTATTTTCAAACATTTTTATTACTACTTGTAGGGTTCAGAGCTTTGTATTTAGTTAGTTACAGTGTTCATTCGAGGGTGTCCTGAATTTCATAAAACGTCTTTTGCATATACAAGTTTAATTATTGATGAATCCGATGATTGTAATGCTTTGCCAATAGCGTAAAGAGAAGATAACTATAATCTGGACAGTCAGATATAATAATAGCATGATGTTGTTTCTGACTAGGTAAATCAGCTTAAATCTTTTCATGGCAAACAGAAAAAATACATTCAGTTTTCTTGTCAGACCCATAACAAAGCAATAAAACGGATGATAGGATACACAGTTTCTTTGTCGTCCTGATGCCGCCCAGTTCTCATGGCCGTTACCGATATCCTCTGAAAAAGAAGCAACTAGCAACTGAATTGCAAGTATAAATAGCATCGTAAATCTTCCGTCTTTTCAAAATTTCCATTATATCGCCTTCATGAAATGTGCCTTTTAAAACTGCGTGCCTGTCATCATTTATTTTGGCAAGCTTGTCAAAATATCTCATTCTCTCTGTCAGATACACACACATTTTTGCTGAAATCGAAAATGCGTTGGAGAAAATATCCATCCGTTTCTACATTGTAACAGTCAAAACGCCAACTGTGCCTTCATTAGACCCATTTCATCATGACATACAGCAACTATTACAACGGATTGTACCTGTGTTTCTTGGAAAACAAATAAAGTATTATTGTATAAAAATAATGGCTTGATGCTACGCAAGTACATCTATCACTCCGCATTAAACCGTTTTCGTCGTGTGCGTGATCAAGTAAAGTTTAACAAGAAGAAAAATGAAGGACACATATCACATTACATCTTGAATCGAAATACATTTTTTGCTCATCACATGACTACATGACTCTTGTGTACAAATAGTCCTGCGAAATTTGCAATCAATAAAGCATTAGTGTTAATATATTATCAATCATTTTAGATTCATCCTTCATATTATGATGGTAAAACTACTTTTATTAGAAAAGGGATCCCTATTAATAACGTTTCAAACTATATTTTTATTACTTTCTCGAAAAGAAGTATCTGATTCAAAAAGCAATGTAACCTAATTATATCCGGAGCAAGGACATACCTGCAACACACACATAAATTATAAGATAGACAATAGAAAAGATGATTCGCCGATTTTTATAGGCTGTGATGTGTGCCGCATTACGGGAAAAAAGGAAGGGGATAAAAACCAATGTGAGTGGAAAAGTGTCAAAAGAGCATAACAGCTAGAATCATTTCACATTTGATAGAAGAGTGGAAGTAAATAGAACATTATAGAACAAGCTTCTGATAAATGGCTTGAGTTGAGTTGCTTTTACTCGAAAGATAATACAATAACAAACAATTTTTTTTTCAGACAGATTTAATATCATGTTTTGTATAAAGCTAAAGCTAATACTACATCCAGATTTTTATTTCCTTCCTTCCTTCTCTGCCAACACCTTCCAAGTTTATTGCTTTTCGGAAAACCCTCAGCACTGATGTGAGAGATTCCATTGTATATTATTGGGTACGTCACATTGTGATGCACGCTATACTCATATTGTTCATTGCAAGCTTTGTTTTTAGGAGTGAAGTGGTAGGAGATGAACGACTAGTCGCATGTAACTTAATGCTGGTACACACGCACACAATAATGCAACAAAACGGTGATCATCGTCATCCCCGTTGTCCAAACTCTGAACAACCAAAGTGTTGATAAGCAATGTAATAGATTAGGCGATAGATGGATGGACATAATATTTATTCAAAAAATCGCAACATTCACCAATAAAAATACTTTCCGTTTAAGTAAAAATTGGCACAGTAAATGCATACAACATACAATCATCAATAGCCGCAGTATTGCCATAACTTTGGCGTCCATTTCTTACTTTTTAATATGAGCACTGTCTATGATTATTGAACATTTCAAGGTCTTTTGTACACGAAAATCTACTCCAAAAAATGAACAAAAGCTAGTCAGCAAAAACACCATGAGAAACAAATAATTTTTAATACGCTTCCATGACCAAAATGCTTAAACTTACTTGAGCATGCACCCCACTACGCCATTAAAATACATATCATTATTACCAATCAGTAATATTACCATAACAATATATTGAAATGGCCGTAGTTCGGTTAAACAATTCGAAAAAGAGAACAAAGTAAAATAAACCAAACCTCTCTGGTCCAAATGTGGTTGAAAGCAAAACAGTTAATATATATACGTAAGAAAGGCACTTTTACTTGCTGTTAGCATTAAAGGAAAGTATCACTGGCTATTACTTTTAATAACAGCAGCAGAGAGACTAGTCATAATGTACAACATACTTATCCCAAGAACTTTAGTCCAGTTCAGTCATCATGATGATGAGTAGTATATACATGCCTACATGGAAACGATATGAGATTCAAATATTTATAAAAGTGCTGGTTGAGCGAGATGAATGTATGATTAGAAGAGAATGCCCCTCTCTCTTTTTTCATGGAACATAAACTTCATCGTCGCTTCTCTTCTTGTCGGCTCTTATAACTTCCTTTGTGTTTCCCCTCCTTTTCCTATTCTTTCTTCTAAAGTCCAGTAAATCTTTCGTAGTAATATATTATTATTTGCCATGAAATAGAACAAGTATATTACCTCAAAGCCGATAGTGGTAGTGGTAGTAAGGAATTGTCTCTATCTTGACATTGCGTTGCGTATTACATTAGCAAAAACCTGTGATATTCACTAACTCTCTGGGTTTAAAAATAATATTTATGCATACACTGTTTCTTTCTAGGACCTTTACTGAATGAGCGGAATAGTCTACAAGGTCGACGGAGGGTTTTTAACGAAAAATTAGATACGCAGTATAAAAACGCACTACAATGTACTTACATACACTCAGGTTGCCGAAATTCAAAGTATATATTTTGCTTTGCAAACAAGACACTCTTTTTATAACTTAATGTCTTACTAATGCTGCATATATTCAAGGAAAAGATGATAAAATACCACCATTATTCATTTATGTTTACTACTAAAAAGGGTAAGTTCAAAAGCTTTCTATCGGCTGCCGCTTCTTTTTTAAGTAGTTTTATGGGAAATGAATTATTTTCAGGAATTTAAGTAAATGTATACTTTAAATGACTTTTCAAGTATTATGAATGGGCCATTTAGATGCTTCGAAATAAAAGTCGACAATTCATTTGAAGTATCAATTGTTGCTATTCTCAACACTATATTAACTACTAACGGTATCCAGCGTATTTTACTACCGCTTTTTATAGAAACCAGTAAATCCTCTGAAACCGGGTGGCCAAAGTTTAATGGGACTCTCTGTCTCTTTCTTAACCCCATTTCAAGTAATGCATAATGACTGAATAAAAATGAGATAGATCATTGTGATTTGACGTAGAAAATTTTACCCGTTCATATCCCGACAACACCATCGCATTATTATTATTATGTAGGACTATTACGTAGAGATGATCTGGATTATACTAGATACCATGTCGTAACAGGTCAATATCGTAAATCAATCAAAACTAATTGTGACGTGAGCCACCTAGACACCGTCACCACCGCAAGCGAGCATCCCAAAACTGTTTTGATGAGAAACTGGAAGCGCTCGAGGACAAGCACATGAATCAAGTAAATGTTATATTATTATCTCAACAATTTGCTCTTATTGTGTCAATTTGACACATTCTTCATCAGTTGGAGATGGTTGTCTTTTATTATAGTATGGGGTAATAAGGCATAAAAGTAGATTTTTAAAATTATTAAAAAATAGTATAACTCTTTTTAAAGACGGTTTGTGTTTCCTCCACAAAATTTCTTCATCTGAAAATGTATTCCATAGGAATACTAAGCTCCGGCGAATGCAATGAAGAAGAGTAGGATAGTATGCCGCTTTTTTCTGACTAGTAATTTACTAAAGACTTATCATTACACATCATCTTAAAAAACTGGAGACAAACTGACAATATGAAAATGTGTTTCCGTTCGTTTCGTTATTTTTTGTCAACTGCATTGAATATGCTTCACAATATTACAATGTACTTTTAAGGGAAGACAGTTTCATTTAAAGGACAACGACCATAAACGATAGAAATCTTTTTAATGGTTTTATGGAGATAAATGGCTTTGATGTATCATGTGAATACGCAATGAAAATGATAATATTGTTTGTACTCTGTACATATGGTTAAATTAATGTCATTTTTGGAAGCGTTATTGCGCTTGTGATAATTAGGTTGCTGAGTAGCTAAAAGAAGCGGGGTTGATGAAAACACTTCTTGTCATTTTCATTGCATGAAGTTGAAATTTGGTATTATTGCCTTAGCAAGCATGCATACTAGAAATGTAGCACAAGACGAGTTGATATTTATGTTCCATCGTAAGTGATTGACTTAATTGTTTTATAAATTAAGAACATATTAACCCCGGAGTTGTCATATTAATAAGTAAAACAATGGCTACGAGATGAATAAACTGGTAATTTTGTTTAAAAAACAGCAATATGATATAAGAATTTTTGGATCACGGTGGTGCGAAAATACTTGCATTTCATTTCATGTTTTGAATAAAGGGTTATATCAGTAATTCAACAAGGCTTAATCCTCCTTTGGAACACAACACAACATTTGTTGTGCTTACCAAACTTTAAACTATTTCCAAAAGCATAGTTTAACTAGTTTAAATGTTAATTTTGAATTATTAATCTGGACAATGGATAACTAATGAATATGATTGGGCATAATGATGTATGATGCTAAAATGAGCAATTCTTCTTGAAGTTAAATAAAATTGTTTTCAGAATGGGGGCCAGTTTATTGGAAAAATTTCGCAGTTTATTACACCGTCTACTAGCTAACAAAACAGGTTGTTGCATCTTTCCACCATCGAGTCAGTGAAAAATTCTTTTAAATTGGTCGATGGTTCAAATATCAAGCTGAAAAGCTGTGATTGTTGTGTTGAGTTAAAGAAGAGAAACGACTGCGTACCCATGTCATCAAGTCCACACTCGAGTTACTTCATCTGGGTTACTTACTCACGGAAACTTGGAGCGTGACAAATTGCGCAAAAAGTGACATAACAACTGTCATTTTGCATATGGCCCAGTATAATTTATGCTTATGTATAAATCTTATCGAGGCTATTGTGTATCATTATAGTATTCACGTTTGTTTTCACCGGTAAAAATTATTCAGAGAGATAAATCGTGTCTGAATAGAAATGATATAATCTTTTATAGATATTATTTTTATTGGAACAGTCATCTTTCACAGAGAGATTCAAAGAGTTGAGAAGAAACTTGGCAAGATAACCATGCATAATATGCATAGTAGTTGCTTTGGCAGGCACGTGTGCTCTTTTCATCCGCCCAAAAATTATATAGTCTAGCTAGGCTGTATTTTAGAGCGTCTATTTCCTCTAGAAGTGGTAGCAAGTCAGTGTAACACTTGTAGCACTGTGCCACTGCAATGCATTAATTACTGTAGATCACTCATGAGATTTATTTACATTCCAGGGGAACAACTAACAATGCAATGTAATTAGGCTGTGAACTTGAAATGTAAACTAAAAGTTATTTATGAGTGCAATTGTGGTCGCTTGAATTATCAGCATTTCGTATCATTCATAGTTGCTCCTTGCTTGCAGGAGAAAAAAATATCTTGGCTGAAGCCTTCATATACTTTTTTTCCGTTTGTCACATAGCGGAAACAAGATATTTCTGTCCCATAACGTAATAACTAATGGTATATTAAGTAGTAGGGAAGTAGCGCCGTAAAATATTGTGTCATCATGCTTCAATAACATGTTGGATGTTCACTGCAAAAACATCTGTACATCAATTAAAGCGATTTCTAAAGATTTAAGTAATGAAATATTGATTTCTTTGCCAAAAATTGTCATTTATTCAATTTTTTGGCTTGAAATGACCATTATCAATACAGCGGATAAGTACAAAGCAAAAATGACAGTACAAAGGCGCACATACAGACTTTAAGCTAAACTTTCAAGAAGTTGTTCATGCGCTACTCAATAATATACAACTCATTACGGTGAATGTTTGAGTAGTCAATACCAGCATTTCTATGTCTTTATAAAAATAGTAGATCTGTCATTCATTATGCACACAGATGATATCATCAGTAAATGAATTGTTGAAATTATGTATACAAACATGAAACCGGTGCTGCAGTTGTTTCCTTTATTTCATGCACTACTTTCGGTAGATTATAATTTGGATGATAGAAGAAAAAGAAGGAAATGAATGCTCCGTGTAGTGGGAGTTTTTAAGAAATACAAAAAGCTCATAAAGTTTCCAAGAAAATGTAAACATCTTTTGTCAATAAATGGGTTACCTACATCAATGCTTGAGTGCATAGGTATTATACAAATTTTAGAAGCATGTATTCATGCATAATAGCTACATGGACTCACCTACATGTACGTCAACATATTCCAACAAGACATTACTCATCATCAATCCTTCTCACTAACTCGAAGCCTAAAAATAGAAAATCTCATGTGGTTGATCTCGAAGCGGAAGCTTAATTTTCTTCTTTTTTATTCATATAGTCGGCGTCTCCACTCAACCCAAGTCAACTAACACAACACGAGATTCACTTGATGAACATCATGGTGTGCCGGGTGCGTAAAAATGTGCGTGTGTGGCATGTGGTAGGGCATGCCATAATCTCTTCAAAGATCAACGTAATCATTCATAAAAGTCCATAACCTCTCATGGCCCTCATAGTATGCTGCATTCCGTAGATGCCACAAGATTTTTAGCTTAATTTTTATGATAAGCCGATGAATAAGCACATTGCATTGCTTTGTCGTTTTGATTCCTTGAGATATGCACAATCCGTCTTACACAAATTCAAATTTAAGATCATGATGTTGTTATCTACACTTATTCTATCTGCTATAAATACTTCTTTGTTACGTCCACATATATTAAAATCTAATAAAAGTTAATGTTTGATTCTAAGAAAAGGTAGGTCGGAAACAATTTGTTCCACCTTATTTGTAGTGGTTTACAAGAAAGAAACTTACAATACACATACCAAGTATTTAACTTTTTTAAATCAGCTCAAAGTTCTATTTTACAAGTATCTTGATTTTCATGTTAATATTAAAACGAAAGGATAAAAAACAAAGATTGAACACACTCTCTCTTATGATAATTCTACACACCATATTTGACAACTTTATTCAAAGTAGTAGTGGCAGCAGCGAGCTTAAAATCAAAAAAATCACTCTAAAGCCTTCATGTAAGCTCATATTCTCATGTTTCAATTTCAACCATCAAAACCTTAAAAAATTGCGATTAATAAAGAGCAGTGCAATTTATTGGAACAAGCTTTATTGCACAATTTACAAAGAAAAAAAGTATTTCCATTTAAGCCGGCAAAATGGAATATATATGTATTTATTATATATTTGCTGTTAATACGACCCAGTTAGTATTAAAAGTTAAGAATTTTTCATTTTGCATTTTTATGTCTATGAAGTGAAGAAAATGAAATGAAGAGTTTTACTTTCCTTTAAATGAATTGTCATCTGTCAGTCTTTATTATTTTGTAAAAATTTCTTACAACTCCGTGTAGCCTCGCATTACTTTTAAGCAAATCTACAAGTTGCAATAAATAAATTTTTATTGGTCATATCATATTTCGTCACACACATGCGTAGGAAAGATGAATCGGTGTATTTGTGTCATTTTCAAGCTCCATTAACTCACCCACACGACATGAGACATTTGCATAATAGTATGCTGGGTGCACATACGACATATTATTATTATTTTTTGTATCATTTCTCTCTAATATTCCATACCATATTCATTCATATGCACATATCAAAATGTACAACACGCGTCATTTATGTCAAGTTTCATGCTTCAATTCATTTACTTTACATTTATCACGTTGTTGTTAACTTTCGGCAGTGTAAATCACGAGCTCAACTTGTCAATTTACAAACAAAATGTTAGAAACCGATCTTGCAAAATATAAACATAGTAATTGTAATGTAAAGGGTACAACAGTACTTGTATTTCCAATACCGCCAATCCTACTAACAATGTTGAGATTTCTAACATTTATATGAAACAATAACTGTCCAAGTCAAAATACAATTACGCCTTGTGAATCTTCAGTTGTTTATGTCAAATCGATAAATATAAACTGAAACGCATACACATAATGTCGAGAATCCGTCCTATTTTATAATAGCAAATGTGTTTCGATAATGTTGTGTCGAAAATACTGACAAGTTTTAGAAACACGAATAAAGTTCGAAACCTTGCCCTTGACATGTGCATACAAATATTTTTCCAGAATCCTGGCTTTCCTATTCATTAGCTATGACTTTGTCTAAGATTGCTGAAACTGTTACAAAAAAGTAATGAGAAATGAATCCCAGCAGGGAATTTTATTAGCTGCTACCACCTATCAAAGTTGGCATAATGCTGTAAAAATAATCCTGCGTTTGCACATCATTATGATGGTTAAATCAAGCTTTCAACAGTTACTTCAACAACAAAAAGAGCTACTCTGATAATAATCTTCCGGCTTTAATAAACAATAATAGCTTGTCGCCGACAGTCCCAATAAAAGTCAAGGCTGGCGTATGAGTTTTTGGCCTGCTAACGAGCACTGGGCCACTCTTACTGTTTACGAAAGAAAGTGAGTAAAAAACGAAAATAAAGTATCAAGACATTCAACACTACATACTCGTCTTTACATTAGTTCTTCAGCCAAATAACGACATAAACTTAATTGACTGAAAGCTACGGAGCGAAAAATAGTATGGAAATAATACAGTTGGTCGTTTATACATCCGTCTCAATGGTGGTATTGTTGTTACGTAATAATACAATTCCCATAGGATCATTAATCCACACTGTAAACTGCTACAATGAACGTCTAACAATGTTGCAGTTAAAATTTTCACTCCTGTTATCCAGTGATTAATACAATGTCTCAATGAAGTATGGACAGCGAGAATAGAACTTAACAGTTTCTAAACAAAGAGATTAAAAGTGTTGCAGCGATGCAATATTTATTGCATAATATATACATATATGTATGTTGTATGTATAATATACCCTGGTATAAGTATAGACAAATCATATTAATTTGGTGTGCGTAAAAATGTATATATTTAAGATTGCATGTTCAACAAAAAATATTATAGGTTTAATATGTTTCAAACTTTTTACTTAAGTCTGTGCATGGAATATTAACAATAACGATGCACTTGAAAACATATCATGCAGACATGCATAATTATGGTCCACCGTTACACGTTGCGTAGCAGTGGCAATAATAGTAAAAATGTCAAAATTCATAACAACAGACATAAATGTTATCTACGACGGAATGCTCATGAGTTTCATGGATAATTTCCTTTTCAGACGGCAACAAAATTATGATTTGCACAGTCTTGCAGACAGGGAAAATAAAACAATTTAATTTTATGAGTAGAGCTAGCATAGATGCTCAGGTAGCTCAATGTATAATATTACAATATCGTTAACTATGCAGCAGTTAATGACTGACGTACCCGTGTTACGCGGTGCCAAAGAGATTCAATAATATTCTTTTAAATAAATTATTCATATCAATATAAACAGCAAGACAATTACCCAACCAACATAAGTGTGTGTGAATGTTGAATAAATGGTGTATACTCACAGAGGCAATCAATTCAAAGTAAATACTTTTTTTGCTGCACTCCCATTACTCCTTACTACCAAACCCGATATCTGCATTGATCTTGCTGACTGGACAGTGATGAAAAGTTTAGTGCAGAGAACTTATCGACGAATCAGTAAACTTTGAAACATCATTTCTTTTCAGCAGCGAGTGGCGACACAAAAGTATTTATTCATCAGATCACGCAACTGACGCAACTCATAATTCACAATTGACTGTGTGAGTACAAATATAAGCAAGTAGTATGTTTGTGGGACGATGAATCTCCCCTCCTCCAGTACATTACGCATAAATGCATGAATAAGAATAACTAAAAACAAGGAAAACTCATAAATTAAAATGAGCGTTAGGAGTTTTAACGTAAATGGATAATGGTAGTCAATTTTTAAAGGGATTTTACCATTTAGTATTTACTCATTAGAAAAAACTACGACTGGGTTCCACTTTCACTATTCAGTTAGTCATCATTTTTTTGTGCTACGCGTTTTGTGAGATCAGCCTGCAGTGGTTTGCTTGTGCATGCTAGCTGCATATTAAAATCTTGTAGTAATGTATTCTTATCAATCATCTTTGTTTTAATATAAAAATGCTTGATATACTTTGAATCTATGGATTGATTGAATCTTGAAAACGATACTTGCATGATTCGTTGAATGCGCAAGTTCAATGACTGACTGATATGCACTCGCATCGTGAATCTTGATGATACAAGTATTGTTGTTTGAATACAATTGAGCTTGTCTAGTTTCCAGAGATGTGTTTCATAAAGAATATCAGCTATATTTTTATGACAGGATTCGATTTCTACAGAAAAGGAAACGGAACAATATATTTTGTGTCTGTGTGACAATAACTCAACAGAACAAAAACAAACATCATCCGACGTTTTTGGTGACAGCAGACAACATTGGCCTTTTGATGTGATGTTCTATTGAAAGACTCATCGTCATACTAGCAGAGACTGTGACATTTTTGCATTCTATCCAATGCTGGAAGTAAATACGTGCACTAAAACGCACTTTTTAGTTAGTAGAAAGAAAAGTAAATACGTTGAAAATGAAAATTTATTTACTTTTTTATCTGTTAGATTTTTTACTTGGATCAAAAATATTAATCTGATTTTAGTTCGATATTTTCTTAGTAGATTAAAGATTTTGAAATTCCATTGAAATTGGTAAATTTAGATTAAAATTACCGTAAAATATTAAAGTTATTTATTATAACAAGTTTAAAGTACCTACGAACGGTTATAGTTATAACTTTTTCCTGTTTGTTTTATATACATGAGTAATCTTAAAATGAGGGTAGAACCTTGGAAAAATGGCGCAGATATAGAATGTTGCGAAATATACGTAAAGTTTACTAATAATTTGCGTATTCTGTACTGCCGGCAATGAGATTGAGAATAAAAAGTATGTCAACTGGATCATACTGGCTCAAAACGTGTTTACATACAAGCATCGAGCATTATTGACATTAACTCTGCAGTTAGCAAACAAAAGCATGTCATCTTCCTATGTGTTCCACTGTTTTGTTATCTTATGGCTTATGTCATATCCCATTTTTAAATAATTGTACGTTATGAGCAAGCCTTTAAATACCTTTTATTGTCTGGAAATTATGAATATATTCACTTCTTTGTTCACAATGCACATGTTAATATCCATAGATTGCAGATAAGTATAGGTACCGACATTACTGCCATTATGACTATGATGTAAACCAAGAGGAGTAAGAACTACATCGTATTTATGAAGAATCGGAACAAGATTATGTTTCACGGGTGGTTTTACAGCATTCATTTATAATGAATCTTCCCCTTTGTATCGTATATATCGATTACGCATTACAAACACAACATTTGTACCGAACATTTTTCTAATAATGAAAGGGTTCGACCATTACTGGATGAACTATTATACTCGTTCACATCACTCATTTGATGAAATGCACACAAACATGCATTTATGCACAGTAAATATTATGTGTGCTAAGTAATAATACCTGCTTTCAGGTGTACACAAGGTAGGTATGTAATCAAACCTTGAAGAACCATCTACTAGCTGCGAGTGTGTGTCACTAGGTAAATATTGCATTATTTATGTATTTTGGACAGTGTGAAATAAAAATCCATTACAATATTCGCGATCACTGTTTATAAAATTTGTTACGCTTGAAAAGGGAAAAAGTATATTGTAAGCATAACCTAAAAAACATTGGTCGTTGTGGAGGAGACTCTGAAGCCTCAACAGTTAACTAATGTAGTGCAGCGCAGCTACTACATGAAGACGTACCTGAAGCGTTTATTGTTATTATTATTTTATTATAATTATTTTTATAACATTGCAGACCAAAGTATTCAATTAATAAAGATGCAAAATAGTTAATGCCTTAAAAGGATTTGTAAAAAAATTATCTTTAGATGGAGGCCAGGTCGCTTTTGATGAGTATCTTTACTCACCACTTCTAGTCGCCAGTTAACCAACGGTAAATAAAATGCAAAGCTATAAACCGCACACCTGGCCAAAATGAATTAATGCGCAAGTTTTATCATATTTTTGTTGGTCTAGCGTCAATATTTATTTGACACAAATACAGTTGAGTAGAGTGAGAAAAGAAGTGAAAGTTGCTAAGCTGATATGCAAACAGTAATCCTCCTTGAGTGTCGGAGGAATTTACTCAATGTTTTAGCGATGAAAATATACCGTTGGTAAATTGTAATGTTTGCCAACACCAAGGTTTCTTGTCTGAAAAAGATCTAAGAAAAATGTATGGTTTTCAGTTGACAATGTGCATATAGTGCAAAATACTTTGATACTATTGACTGTTACTGATACTGTCATGCTGCTAACCATTTACATTTATATCGAGAATTCCTTGTGATGGGACCACGTCAAAGAAACTGATCACGGGCGAAAATGTGTAGCGTTTCCGCGTATTCGGTGCGTTCTGGCAAATCTGACGTAATATTTACATTATACATATTACCAATAACAGTGCCACAGCTACAACCAGCATGGTTTGCTTCTTTTATAAGTCAACAAAACGCAGAGAAAAAATATAGTTTAGTTCCGCATGCTTAGTCTTTTCCATTTGTTTTTCACACACATATGCATAATGTCATGTGCTATTTAGGCATGGTATGTAAAAAGACCAACCAAAAGCATGCTGCCATTACCATGATTGCCATTATCAAATCTCTCTCCAGAGATTTCCGGGACTCTTTTTACCGTATCCCCACACTTTTCAAACTCAATCTCACGTTGGTTTGCTGCTCATCTGAAAAATTATTGTGAACATGAGTGAGGGACAAAGAACAATAAGGAACACGCATACATTTTTCATCCGCTGTGCCATATGTTTTTACGTTTACATTTATAGTATGAAATTAGACGGCTTATGGGAAATTCATGAAATAAAAGAACAGTCTGTCTTTTTTTCTGTTTGCTTGTACCGCATTGTCTGTTCGGTGCATCCATCCAGCCAGCCCTATCTGAAATCCCAACATTCGCTTCAGAGACACACTCAATTTTCTTAACGTTCCTCTTCCGACATGCGTTATTTCTATGCACTACACACTTGTACTCAACTTTCAGAGTAAAATAGTTGTTTATTATTACTTTTTGTTTGAGAATTAAAATTGGTGCGATACATTATTGACTAGTTTTGGATATGAGATGCGTGTCTTCATTGAATACAGTCAAAAAAGTGTAAAAAGAGGTAATATTTCATAATGCTCTTTGCAACATTCATACTAGAAACGGATTTACATGGTTTGATTGTTTTGGCTTCAAAATTAAAGAATGTATATACGTATATGTGTATATGCAACGTATGCTAGACTTTATGTTCCAGGTGAGTCGACCCTGCTTCTCCCAGCGTCTGGCGGATGTAGTGAAAGAGGCGAGAGAAGGGTGATCAGCATCATTTATTGTGTTGTCTGCTTTTGTAATGATTTGACTGTTTGTTTGTACATGCTCGATGCTCGTTTAAAAGAAAAAATATCACTGAAATATTTATATTTTGTGTTTCGTGGGAGTGGGAATAGAGGGTTACGCAGTTAAGAGAGATGTAGATCACTTAAAAGTATGATGATATTATGATGAGATGGTGCGAGAGAGTTGGATGAAAAGAAATGTTCGTGCAGATGAATATTAACCTGATCTGGTAAAGCTGACAAACGAATAGATTACCCATTACCCCATTCTCTCAGGTCACATTATGATAACGTATTTTCTCAAACCATATTATGAGTTATGTGTTTTCAGAGAAAATGGTTTATGGGACCAACAGGGCAAAATTCACTCTGGAGTACTCAGGTTAAAGTGAGAAGTTTTGCATTTCCCCCTTGGGTGAGGTTTGCTTTTGGAGAGATACAAAACAGTAAATATCATTTGCGTGTACACAAATTCGTTAAAGTTCAAGATCAAATAATTCATCCATATCCACAGAATAAACTGGAAAGATTCATCTTAATCCAGATTACCCTGCTCATGGGCTCTCAAAAAATCGATGTAAAGGGAAATACAAACTTCATAATGCGCACACTGTTCTGCATTACTACATAACTCGAGAAGAGAATTATGCATTTTAGGTCATTTGTGAAGAAATTTGGGAGGCAAGTGTAGCAGGCTACCAAAAAACCAACTTAATTCACACTTGAACACATGTGTATTGAATGGTAATCTGGAAGCTTATGTATGTCTACAAACTTGCAAGCAGTTGATTATCTTGATTTCAGGGGAAAAAGCGTATATGATAAATACAACTGATATTATCATAATTTAGTAAACCTGGAGTACTGCACATGCATGGTTATTTATAAAGAACCTTTCACACCTGAGTGAAACGAAAAGTGCAATTTTTTAAGAATACCTACATAACTTTCTCGTTTAGTTTGGTGCTATAAACACAGCAAGAGACAAAATAAGCGATAAAAATGACAGGTGGCAATACTACCTCATTACAAGTTCTGCCAACAATTTTCTGTATCAAATGCATAAAAAAGTGCAGTAAAATTTACAAAAATGAATGTTTCCACTGCATCATCGTTGACACTTTTATAGCACAACAATAAAGTTTTACAAACAGATGCATATAAAAATAATTTATGACTATTAATAATAATGGGAACATGTAAGGTCGTGTTTGCGCAATCATTTTTAAAATACAACTTGCTAATAAAAACTTAATTGTTCATATTCTCTTATAATTATTACTACTCCACCGCCATGCAACAGCTTCGAAACATTCACACATGAAGCAATCGAAAATTTAAAAAAGATATTAAAATTCAAAAAAAAAATTTTTGCTTTGCTAACTGTAATCTACAAAAGATTTACAATGCTACGAGCTCTTTCACGGGGTTTAAGTGAGATTTGTACAAAATTATTAATGAACACGAGTTAGCTTTTAGCTTCAATTATGGGAATGACGTTACTTTTTCAAGGAGGTTAATGGTTTCTTCTAAAGATATAGCTTGGTCACACTTGTTTTAATGCCAGAAGAAAAGACAGCGCAAGCATTGTAAAATGTTAAATTGCATTTTCTATGCATTCATAATAGTTTCAACGACTATAAAATGAAATGTTTCGTGAGTATGAATAAATGTCAATTTTCATTGGAGTCATCTCGTAATATATATAATCAAGCATATTATGTACCTGTCCTGTATATGAAGGTGGTGCATGGGAAGTAAATGCATTCGCATTCACCTAGCATGAATGGATTAATGGATGCAAGTTACAAATAGTGCCGAGAACAGGCTTTTTGCTTTTATATCAACCAAAATGTAGTGTTTTATGACAAAGGTGAAGCAATCTCTTAATTACTGTGTCGTTCCCATTTGCTACTCTGTCATTTAGGCATTAATTGTAGAACAATATTTTGGAACTCTTAGAACTGTATAAATTGCAGAGCAAAGTTCAGTTTCGTTCTTTACGCTTTATTGATTCAGTTTGGAGCATTCACAAAATAGCCAATGCTTGTCTTTTTTTATCAAAATACTACTGCATGTCTCCTTAGATACATTATTTCATTTCCGTAACTTTCATTTCTAGAGAGAAGCTGTAAATGTAAGAGTATTCTCTGCAACTTACTGAAATCTATAGTTTGTTTACAAGAAATTGACTGAAACCAAAGCAGAACTCAACCATGAAAACTATTCTCCTTTCATATGCCAAAGAAAAAAAATACCCAGACAGTCCCAAGTGACATTTGTGTGTGAAATAAAATTTAGATTATAAGCATGTCACTTACTCGGAGTGTCGAGTCTGTAGATGAATTGTAATTTATGACATTAAAAATAAAATGAGCCAAGTTGTAGTAGGCATGAAGTAGTACAAATCCGTAAAATATCGCCAGTGGTCTCCATCCACATTGCATAATTTTTCATGCCAAATAATGCATTAATTCATGAAGCTAGATTTTAGTTGCACCCGTACCATTTCTGGTGACTTGAGTTCAGTTCATTTTTATTTTGACCGTCTATTAGAAAAGGGAGAATTCTAGCTTTACTTTTCTTACACTTTTCACAAGGTAGTTTGAATTCACTTTTGAAACTAATCTCCAAAATAATCTTCAAAGAGTCAGTTTTACATTACGTAGTTTCCTTCACTGTATTTTTCTCCAAAGAACATGTAAATAAAAACAAATTACAAGTTATTGCCACTGCTATCTCAGGCGCAAAGTCTTCATCATTTTTGTACTCTGCAAGAAACCACAACGAATTACAATTACAAGAAGCGTGTTCCTCTGTTTGAGCTCTTTATAAAAGACGTCTTTCGAGATTATTCACTGGAAATGTCGCAGCAGCTACTGTTACTATGCTATCATAATAATAAACTGTTATGTGAGATGTAGACGACAACCATTCATCCTTCAACTGCTTCATTGCATTGTCGGCATTTTTGCTGGAAAATGGAAAATGCTAGTTAGCTCGCAGACAACAAGCAAAAGTTTCCACAATTTTTTTCGTCTTATTATTATGCTAGATGCCTGATGATGATCATAATAACGCCAATACATAGTCATATAGTTGCTGGTGTTAGTGGTGGTGGTGATATTATGTGGCGCGGCATGGAATGGGAAATGCTAGCACGCTGGGGAGGCAACTCAACCGAAGTGAAAACCAAGTTGCAACCGAAAGCTGCAATTTTCATGATTACAAGGATGCGCATTTTTACAGTGTTGTTGCTAGTCCAACGAAACCAGATGAACGACACCATCTAGTCTACTCTTCTCTCGTGGAAGTAGAAAGTAGAAGCGCACATTTTATATGATTCATGTACAAAGTATTTTTTTTCTACAGCAGCTCATTTTTCGTACAAACAAGCAGGCGATATCGTAGACGATAGGAAGCACACTGCCACCAATCTATAATAATAATGATAATAATAATAACATTTGGTTGCATCTATCTATTCATCTATCTCCATCCATCTTTCTTATTAATGCAGCAGAAAAGACTAATGTAAAGTTGACTTTAAGAGAATTCACTGCATCCACCAGTCATCATCATCATCTGAACTGATACAATTTATCTTTCCTTCGAGCAGAACTAGAACGGTAGATTTTTTGGGGAAAGATTGGAAACAATACTTGGCCATCAAAACTTCATAATATATTGAGGAACAAAAAAGTGCACCACAGTTTTAAGAGTAAAATACCGAGAGTTTGAGCAATTTTGTTGTCCAAGCTTTTTCCTCAACTATTACTCTGGCTCTTACGTGTGTAAAACATTTATCTTACAACTTTTACAGCCTAATAATATATTTTTAACTACAGTGATCGCCCGTTATAAGAGACCATCAAGGGAAGCACGTATTTAGTCCCTTATAGGAATTATCCCTTATAAA
>JAQFYG010000037.1:0-69111 GCA_034694325.1 Entomobrya corticalis
CGTCTCTAACGGTTGCCGTTGACCGTTAGCGCTCAAAATCAATAGGGTCATGCCCATGGCCTATAGAAAGCGATTGTCGAAAGAATTTTTCAAATAGCTCTAACCGTTTTTGAGTTATCGTGCGGACAGACGGACAGACGGACAGACAGACAGACAGACAGACGGACAGACGACTCAGCCATTCCTAATACCTTGCTTAAAATCGCAAGGTAATAAGCAGTCACAAAACGGAACGTAGTATAATGCAATGTTGTTTGTGCAGACGTAATAAATCGGCCAAAAATTAATGAGATTCACATTCAACATAATATTTTCTCACATTTCCCAAGACCGGATATTGACAGCTAGTTCTGTTCTGACCAAGAGAAAATGAGAAAAACATCATTAAACGTCTCTTTATATCCCTGCTTATCTAGCATTCTTTGGCGTATGGATAGGTTCCTAAGAGACGTCATTTCTTAAAATACAAATATGAACCAAAAAGGGATTTTAAATACTTTATTCCATTCGCTCTATGGAGTAGATTATTTTCACAATTGCGTTGCAATTGCAAATACATATGTAACTTGTAACTATATAACCATGGAAAAGGTATTCCACTTTAAAGATCAGAAACTAAGCATTGAGTTTATAAATCAAATTGTTAGTGCAATTATAGCCTTATAGAAAGCTTTAAAGACAACAATGAACATTCATTCCTGATATTATTATTATTACTTCCCGTTACTAATGCATTATAATAAAATCATTTTTAGCTAGTCAATATTTTGTGAGTTAATGGTTTGTGAGCTTTGTTTAGTTGGGTTTACCATGACTAAGCACCTGCTACTTGTAATAACGACATGAGTCCATGATTATAAAGTATATTTATGAAAGAGATTATTATATGGAGGAAGAAACGTGAACCAACTATTAGTATTAGAGTTATAAAAAGTAGCATTTTAGAAAGATTCGCTTCCAGGGTCCATTTATACATAATATGAAATAAATGCACGTGATTGTTGAATGCTGAGAAGAGTAAATTGTCGTGTCATTTCAATTTATTAAAAATTGTGTGTTTGCAGTATTCTCATTTATCTTGGTACCATGCACAAAATAATAATTTTAAAACAGTGCATTAAATATTTTTTCGTAGCCTTGATTACTGTTTTCCGAGTCACCTTGAATACAAGCTTGCTCACGTATTTTTAGTACATTAATTCGGAACCAATCGTTTGGTTATAAGTAAAAGTCAAAAGTATTTAAGATTTTTATGACTCGTTTGTTGGCTATATTTACTTTCAGTGTATTATATTGAAACAGACATCAATTTTTTATAGGAAAAAGGAAATGCCAACTCCACGTGGGCAATATCGTAAAATAACAAGCCAAATTAAATACAAATATCACGACACGACATGCAAAGCTATGCTATTGCACGAGACAAAATTGCACGGGTAATTTTATCAATTTAAAACCTCGGTAAAGCCAGCCATTTCTAAACATTTGATCATTGAAAATTATAACTTTTAGCATAAAATAGATATACATTTAATTGTTTTTGTGAAATAGATTTTTACTATCAGCTATTTAGACAATGCGAACAGGAAAGGCCCACCAATTGACTTTTATTCAGTTATGTTCACTAACATACCTATGCAGTAATGACTGATTTATGGATACTGGTTGATAAATATATAATGCAGATCGCAAACATATCCATTTTATTGGTTCGACATAATTTTAATAAATACATAAAGCCAATCATCTATATACATGAATTTATAAAATAGTGAGAACAATGAGCAAAGTAATGTTTCTTTGAAAACATACATCCCCCTGAGGATGACATGTTAAAACTTGAAAATTGACATAAACTTCACATAAGTCAGCTAAGTTTTAAGAGCTTAGGACATAATGTAATACTTACTACTTCTAAAAACTAATCAGTCAATATGCATGAAAAAGCAGCTTGAAAAATATTTGAATGGTATATATTTTTGATTGTTGAGATTATTTACTATTGATAAGTCTTTCAAAAACTCTAATAATAATGATAGAAAGAACAATCATAGTGAATAGGGTTCCAAATAAAAGTTGTGCATTCCGATTCATACAGAGATTCAAAAAGGAAAGGATGCATTTTGCAACATAAGAGTTGAAATTTTGTCCAACTTCCTTCCTCAGCTCCATGTTGTTATCCTTTAACTCATGTAGCTTTTCCCGAAGATCTTGAATTAAAATTCTTTGAGTTTCCACTTTTGCCTGTAATCTTCCAAGATCTTTCTCATTCACACAATCCTTGCTCTGTTTAGAGATTTGAGCTAATAGCTCATTCTGTTTGACACTACAGGACTGTAGAGAAGCCTGACATGCTCTGGATTCCTCGTATCTCTGATGAATAATGCTCTCCCGGAAGTTTTCATGCTGGAGCTGGTACTTGTTTAATTCCTCTTGACTGGTGACAGCACGTTTCTCTTTCAGTTTAAAAAATTCCATATCGTGGGAGTGCACTTGGGCGCTGTACCACGAGAGCAAGAGAAAGGCAGTCATGAAACTAAGGATTGATGCAGAAATGATGTAGCGACTGACGGAATTCAAAGAGTTGTAGTATTCTGAAATGAAAGTTTGCACGTTGAAAGGAGTATTGTTTACACAGTTCGGTCGGGCTGGTTGGCGACGGCGTCTCAAGTTGCTGGAAAACTGGAGGAAAAATAAGATTATGTGAAGTGTTGGGAATAACAATCATGATTGCTATTGTTTTATCCAATATTTTACTTTTTTAGCTGAGCTCACCATTTTCTGAGAGGCATTAGTATTTTCACTTGACGGAATGGAAAGGCCAGTATTAACTAGATTTTCTTCCACCGTTGCAAACTCAGTTTCTACTAATGAAGCATCCAAGTTGATGGTATTAGTTGCGGCATCCTTTGTTTCTGGCTTTGAAGACATTAGCAGGCAGGAGCTACTGCTTGAACTCATGATCATGGATGCCAATATTTCATTTGCCTCGCGTATCACTGAAAGCACATTTAAAGTTTACTTGAAACATGATTTAATTGCACAAAATTGCTTAATTGAGCAAAATATAGTCAGTTTGTAGCATAAAAATTAAAAATTATTAGTAATGCATACTTCTAAGGTTATCTTGCTCCTTCAATAAAATCTGCTGTATTTCTGCCAAGGAGACATCTGCGATATCTTCATTTGGTGATTTATTGGTCGCGTCATCGTCAGAGGGATCCATAATTTCGTTGTCTATTTCCGCAGATTCTTGCTTCAGCTGTGAAATGTCAGCAGTAGAAGGCTTTTTCTTGACAACGAGCATCTCGGCATTTACTTGTAGATCAGTAGTCACTGGCTCTTTCTCATCGGCCAGATCGACAATTTCTTGGGGAATAGAACTGTGACCCGTAATTGTCAAATCTGAATCCCCATCATGCTTATCGGATATTCTTCTGCTCAGAATTAGAAGTGAACCGTCGTCTGCAGTGGAAAAGATAAAGGATGTGTCACTCTCCTCCATTTTTTAGCAGTAGCTGTTATTAGAAAATGGCAAAAATTTATTTTATTGAAGAAAGGAGATACGAGACAATTTTCCAAATCTCAATGAATGATCCTGAATTACACACTAACAACCAGACTATCTACTTACAGCTTTTTCCTATTTTTGTCAAAGTTGTTAGAAATATTCTACAATTGCTAAAATTTTGACCAGCCAAATTATACTTAAATATTGTGGACCAACAATAATTGACAGCCAATTTTTAATGTGATTTGAACCTACACCCCAAGCTTAGTCAAAAAGGTCTACATTTAATATGATAAAAATTGCAAGTCAAACTCTCAAACAAGTCATGATAAATAAATCCAATCTACACGGAATAAAGAATGACAGGACAGGGCCTAAATGAAAACGCTCTTCAGTCTCCCCTCTTGACCAACTTACTTTTTAGACGAACACAAAATAAGCAAAACAGAATAATGGAATGTTCACAGACACACAATTAGGACTTATCTTTATGAAGTTTTTTAGAATTAAATATTTAAATGTTTACGTTTAGTGCATAGTGCATGCGTGTAAGATTAAAATGACAGAATGAGCAAGTACCTGATTTGCATAATTTCAAAGCAAGCCATAAAAGCCATAAAGAAAATGTGTTAAGTATTCCGACCGAAGTATTCTTTCATTGTTTGATACATACCTACTTCTTCTGGAGTTAGTAGCAGAGTCTTTTTTAATTTAGCTGAAATAATGTTTCATAGAGTAAAGAACTCAAAGAGGGCCATGTAAGGAATCTTCACTATTCACTACCTACCGACTACCAACAGAATAGAAGTATCTTTCTACGCATTAGTCACCATCGGGATTTACAGAAATATTTTATCTATTCGATTCCCTTGAAGAAGAAGTAACGTTGTTTACTGACATAATCTTGCTTCACTACCACAGGTCGCAGTCTTGACGTGGTACTTACATGTTCTTTCGATACTTCACTTACTTCTATTCATTCCTTCTTGCTTGTAAAAGGCTCATAATATTTTTTTAAACAATTGTTTCTTTAGGAAAATGCATTTCTTGGTTTCCTCTTCGATTGTTTGTTGAATTTTAAAAATCGAACAAAATTGAACAAGAATCAACAGGAATGGAAGGAATTATATTTATATATATTATATTTCCTTTTTTCAAAAATTCATTTATTCTTTGAAACAATATTTTCAGTGATTTCCTAGTAGAGGAGCAATATAATATTTTTATTGCATTTTCCCAGCCTCGGGCATGTTTGCACTATGCCAATGACGTTGCAACCGTTTTTGTATGTTATGTTGTGCATGCATAAAATTATCCGATGACATTTATCCAAAAATAAATACTATGTGAACTGATTGTGATGCTGAGATAAGTTGCTAGGCATCCTGGTTTCAACTGCTGTTTTAAACAGGAAAGCGTGTGGCTTCAATGAGATGACGACATTTTTGTCCTCTGTTGTCCCTCTTTGTTGACACTTACTAAATGGCAGTTTCATGATTTCATTTTCACTGTAGACGCCGCAAGCTTCATTCACATTATCATGATAAAATATGTGTCAATTAAACAGTAAACAAAAAGCTGCATATTAATCATTCCAATCATAACTATAACATAGTCAATGCCTGATGCAGCAAGTCCCTGCTTCTGTGAAATATGTAATAATATTTATGTGCTTACATGGCTTATCAAGTTGGTTGGCGAATGGCGAGATTACCTCATCCTATTATCACCGTCATCAACTGTTTATTTGGTAGATTTGAACTGGGGAAAATCCTGGACGACTGACAAAGTTATAAAACGACAGGTGTATTGCTAAAAACAATATCATTTTCATTTATGCTTTGGTTTGAAAGGAAGTTAATCCACAGTTTAATATTTTTCGTCAAATTTCGTAAATTTTTCAAAATGAATTTTTCTTTAATTTATATTTGTCTTTTTGTGACCATTGGACTGAGTCATGTCCATTCTGTTTTGACTGAAGAAACAACTAGCAGCGGCGATACATTAATTGAAGGGAATGTCCATCGTCGGCACAGGCACCGCCATCGCCACCATCACAATGAAAACAACGAGTTGTCAAGTGATGCTGGTGAACAAGAAGGTAGTGGGAATGTCGAATTTGTCGCCGCTTATCGAGCGGCAAGTACGCTTGAAGAAGATGAAGGACAGGGAGATAACGGAGGAAGCAGTAGTATGGAGTCAAGGCTTGCAAATTTGGAACAGGATGTGGTACGCAGCAAAGTGCAGATTTTTAGTTGATCCCTTTTTAAGGCTGAATGTATCACATTGCCCCGTATACTAATGAAGAATGGATTTTTTGTTACGTGTGACGTGGTTTCTATAGAGACACCTGTGCTTGGAGGATGAGGAAGACGTTGAAAGAAGAATTCGAGCACTAGGTGTCAAGTGCATTTGTCCGAAGACGGAGGCACCAGTTTGTGGCTCTGATGACGTGACGTATTATAACAGATGCTTTCTCCATTGTCGGGCGCAGGCGGCGGAGATGGGCTATCATCGTAAGTGCTCCAATATTGAATGGCAAAAATTATATTCTGTGACTATATTTTTGTTTCTTTGACTAAACCATCAGTTTCATAATTTTAGGATACAAAATTACGTTGAAAAAATTTGGACCTTGCTCAGTAAGGAGTTAGGCTTGGATGTTTTTACCACAGACAGTCTTTTAAAACGGAGGAGAGGAGAGAAATTAACCTTCATTGATTTTCCTGCGATCTCAGAAAACATTTAACTATTTTCTTTTTAAAACTTATTTTACTTTAAATGTTCTGCGTTTGAGTTTACTACCTAGGTATTCATTATATACCCAAACCCACCCTTACATATCATTTTACAAAAAATAATTTTATACTGTTCAATAAAATATCATATGCGTAAAAAAGCTTGGAACTGACAGCACCGAATAATGACAATAATATTTTTTCTTATTGCAATTACATCTAATTCTCTCAAAAGTTCATTGGCATTACAGATCCATAAATGATAGATTAAATTTACTAAACATTTCTCTTCGTCAATTTGATTATGATTTGTTTGAATATTCCATATATTTTTCTGACCCTGACCTCAGCATAATCTTAATGACTCTTTCCATACAAAATCCACACTTGCCTGGTTTTCGTAAAACTTTTCCTTTTTTAATGCTCCTTTCAAACTCTTCAAGTTATTCAGTTAAAACAAATATTTATCTACTGCATTGCATTTGAACACTTATGTACATATCATGTCACTCATTGCACTTTCATGATCGCTGCTCTGCCGCATTCTGAAGTTTTAGTTTAATTTTCATTTGTCACCCAAACATCGTACTAGTTTGCATTTTCCAACCAATTTTTTGTTACTAAGCAATTCCAAGAACGACATTAATTCCGAGCATTTTCCTAGTAAAATGGCATTCAATTCACTATTTACCATAGCAATGTGCTGTTCAATATTTACTATTGCCATTTTTCGTAATGCATTCTGCGAACATCTACAAACCACACCTTCCACATCCAATTATACTTTGTCATCATCTACCACAAAACAATCATCCCATCATTCCAAAAGCTCAACTTCTTCGGCATCTTCTTCATCTTCCTCTGAAGATCAGTTAGCACCTTTTCAATTAGACGGGGTCTTGCAATCATCATCCACCTGCGTCAATTGCCCCCAGACTGTTTGTACTCTCTCAAAGGTAAACAATTTCATCTCATCATATCTTTTGTGTAGAAAGATATTAAGTCATTCCACTCCGTAGTTGTGTAATTAACGTCAACATAAAAAATATGACTACAATTTCCAGGTATCCTATATTCGAAGAGCGATTCACCACAATTGGCGTGTTGACGGTCTTCCCGATTATATCACATATTTGGAAAAATTCCAGGCACCTTTTGAAATGTCGTCAGAGGTGAAATTCAATACAACACCACCAAATGACGGCCAGTGGACCTTCACACTAACCAGAGTTTCTGACCACCTTCAAATTCACCATATTCATCAACAAATCACTACTCCAGTAGAGCTCCGTGTCACGTACAGGTACATGACGGAAACGCGATCTCCTCCCAAGATTTCATTTGATCTGTGGCTGTCAGCTCACGTTGAAGACGAGTATGTGACGCTCCCGTCACAAATCTCATCTCAGCCAACACTGGTGACAGAAGAACAGCAACGTCATCATCAGCCAGGCCAGAATTCTTACGCTTGGACATATCTGTTTCTTTGGTCGGACATTCAAAGCAAATTGCTCTCATTGATCGAGTTACATGGGCTAGAAAGTCAATTAGTGGAGTTTAAATTTGTTATCAATTCATATCAAGAAGGGAATCTTAGCAGTGCAGGAACAGACTGCCATGAGTGGAACAATGATGGCGGAAATGAACAAGAAACATCGCAGTTGTCACAGAAGGGCCATTATCGTCCACGAAATATCCACGGAAACTTTGAGACGAATCCCATGAATAATGCGACTTGGCCCCCATTTCTGCACCATATGTACACGATAATGAAGGACGACAAATATACAGATCTTACGATAAAGAGTGGAGATGATGAGTTTCAGATTCACCGGGTCATTGCAGCATGTCAGTATTTTGTCAAATTATCAATTTTGTAAAAAATGTGTAGTTATGGAAATTTCAAAATTTCCCCTCATTTTAAAACTTAAAGATAGCAGCCCTGTCCTAGCGACAATGATCTACAACAGGACATATGAAAAGTCTGAGAGCCTTTTGGATTTGGGAGAAGACATTGGCTCGGATGTGGTGGAGGAATTGATTCGTTACATATACACCGGGAGGGTAGAGGATATTGATGAAATTGCGGACAGGCTTCTGACTGCTGCCACCAATTACGGATTCCCTGCTCTCAAGAGACACTGTGAGTCAGTGCTTATCAAGCAGGTCAAGACGGAGAACGCCTTTAATATGTATGCACTCGGAGTGGAAGTGGGATCCATGAGACTCAAGAGAAGGGCGTTTAACGTCATGAAAGAGTAAGTACTATATTATGAATGGAAAATGCATAAAAGTATAACCTGATACAGAATTTAAATATTTTATGAGGTCACCTTATCATTTTTTTATCGTATGATGAGGTACAAAAACTTCCGGTTTCTAAATTTATTGTTTTTGATTTTTGGCTATAAAATTTTTGAATTTGTGTGATGCAGGAATAAGTCAAAGATTGTGGCGCAGTCGGAAGAATTTCGCAAACTGAGTGTTCATCATCCAGACGTGATGTACGAGCTCTTCCTGTCCTAATTAACTTGCTGTCCTGAAAAATGCACTGCTGCTTACCGGCAAATGGAATTGGGCACAAAAATGCATTTAATTAAATTAATTAATGTGATTTACATATTTTTCCGTCATAATGTGATCGTAAATAATAAATTAATAATTTAAAATTGTACATCATAATATTTTTAATTTTGTTTATTTGATAAGGTGATTGACAAGTGGCATACTATACGAAATCACAGTTGGAGTTGACTACTTATAGGCCCTAGTGCCGACATCATTCTAGAATAACTTTTTTGAACTCATTTGTGTTGACCAGCAATTGGATCAAAAAAATTTCTGTATTCAACAACCAGACTGACTGCAGCTCACCACTTTCAATATACAATGTATAGTTTCACATTCATATTATGCATTATTTTTTGTTTTACGAATTGTTATTGTTGCATCTTATAAATGTAAGGACTCAAAGAATCTAAGCAACTTTAAATGAGACCTAAAAGGAAGAACTTTTATCACAAATGCTCCCCAACACTAGAACATGTCAACAGGATGGATTTCGATGCACATTATGCAAATAAAACGCGTGTTTTGATACTACTTTTGAAAATTACAACCTCATATAAATACGCATATTTGCACTTAGCATCTTTTAAACAATTCAACACCACCAACAAGTTCCGCTATCTTCATACGTCCTTTATTCGCCCGCATCACTTTACAATAAGTTACCTAAGAACGTGCAGAACTCATAATAAAAAGGCTGTCAACACATCGTCGTGTGCACTGATCTTCTTGTGGTCGTCAAGTAAACAAGCTTATTTGTTCATTATAAGTGTTGTGCTGTGTAAGTATAAATTTGCCGATAGAGTTCATTGATTGATTCATGCGCTGCCAAAAGTGGACGCGCGTGGCATATTTTACAAGTCAATCATCTCGACGCTCGAGAAGAATTAAAGAAAGAATTCTGCTATTAAGTTTCAAATAAAAATGACTGGCTTCGGAAAATATTTCCGTGTCATTATTTTCGGTGTAGTTGTAACTGTTGTCAGTGGTGCACCATGGGATCCAAGACCGCATGTTACATTGTATGATCATGAGAATCATCAAGGTAATTTTCTTGATTGCAATGATAACAATAATTCGGGAATTTAATGTGGTTTTATGTATCAAAACAATACATTTCGTTTTCCGAAGGCCAGAGTTATCACCAGGACGTTGGAAGAAAATGTTACAATTTGCCTGCAGTTTTTGACGATAAGGCGTCTTCCATTGATACTCACACAGGTTGCATCAGAGTATGCACGGAACGAAACTGTAGAGGATGCCTCCGAATGGAACCTGGAACCAAGGGACATTTCTCTCTCAAGGAGGTTCGCCTCAATGATAACATCTCATCTTTTACACAGTGCTGATCAGAAGACAGTGTAGAGGGGTGGGGCTGTTGACTGAAGAGCTTAACTTAGTCTGATACAACTGAATAGATTTTAAAGTACAAATTAAATTTTTTATGGGATTTCATCGGTGGGTTAATTATAATATAACTGATTAGATTAGATAATTAAGGATAATAAATTTATGCCAAATTATTATTCATTGTTTTTGTTAAAAATAGAAATGTCGATATTGCACTTATGTTTTCGTTAACTTTGTATAAGATCTTAAATATATTTTTAGACATATAAGTATGATGATCCAACAGGCGTCAGAAAACTGAAGCTGAGCTGATTCTCATGAAAGTCATTACTCATTATCATAATTTTTATGTATCTTCTTTTTTTAAATTTCATTATAATTTGTGTTTAATTAAACAACGGCACAAACACCTTTGTTTTTACTGTGTTATGTACTGGAATTATATCAAACTGACAGGTTTTGCTTGATTTTACTGTTTGTGAGATTAGCAAGGTTGTCAGTGATTACATAATCTTGTCATTTAAATTTGTCCAAGTGGATTTAATTAATCCTTGCCTCTCTGCCACAATTTTAAACATAATAATATGCATACAATTTACCCATAAAGTATAAATTGGTCAGAAGTAAAGAATGATTGTTTAGTTTAATTGAACATTGGAGAGGAATAATTTTGCAAACTGCATAGAAGAAAGCGGAATCATGGTACTGCGGGGAAATATTTTAACCTTTTGGGCGCTGGCCCTTGTAGCTTTTGTAAGTTTCAAAAAATATTTCCGACAGTCAAATAACTGATTTAAAAAACAATAATTCAAGTTTTAATTGTCATTAATTATACTGCATATTATGATGCTCCAGCTAAATGGTCACGAAGCTGCCGAATTCCGAGTTGTCGCATTTTCCACGGCCGAGCAAGATTTGGGCCACATCAGTTTCGTAAACGAAGCAAATGAATGGTTTCCTCCAACAGCGGCAGCACACAATTTCACCTTCCAATCTACCCGAGACTGGTCTCTTCTCAACGACCAGTTCCTCTCCAATGTTGACGTTGTAATTTTTCTCGACACTCGCCCCGAGAATTCTGCTCATCGTCGTGCCTTTGAGAACTACATGAACTCTGGAGGTGCGTGGCTTGGTTTCCACTTCTCTGCTTTTGCACTGACTCCATCCGCATATCCCCAAAATTGGGATTGGTACCATAACACATTCTTAGGATCTGGGGAGTACGCCAGCAATACGTGGAAACCGACACCAGCATTCCTTAAAGTAGAAAACGCGACCCATCCCGCTACAAGAAATCTACCAAATGTGTTTGCTTCTCAGGCAAATGAATGGTATCGTTGGCAACGCAGCCTCGTAAATGATCCCAACATTGAAATTTTAGCTTCCATTGACCCGTCCAGCTTTCCACTTGGTACGAACCCTGAGGAAACTTGGTGGTCAGGTTATTATCCGGTGGTATGGTCTAACCGTAACTACAGGATGATTTATATGAATATGGGGCATAATGATATTAACTATTCAGATGGGAATGCTCAAGCGTCTTGGACTTTTGGAGGTGAAATACAAAACAGGCTAATTATCGACTCTATTCTGTGGTTGGCTGGCAGAATTTAAAAATTTAATTGCTATTATTATACACGGGTTTAAATTTTTGAAAAATAAAATAATAATTATTAGTGTTTTCCTCATTATTTTTGTGTGAACTAACGTATTTTTTATTTTTGCATATTTTTCATCTACGCATTTCATACAATTTATAAATTGAGTGAAGAGATTATACTACACAATTAACCCAATACACATTATACTACTCTAGTTAGTAAAAACAATCTTCAACAATATACATTCCAAGATGCCGAATTTTCTGTATACATGATTGACATATTTTAAACCAACTTGTCCTTGATTTAATGCACATTGGCTAGTGGTAAAACATTGAATAAAAGACATCATTTTAGACAGTTTATCTTCGATGATTGCTGTCATCATTGGATAAGGCCTATATCGATGCAGAATAAAAAAAGATAAATATTTTCCCATGAAACATATCGTATCACAAACTCACAGGTAAGACATGCATACTAAATGTTATGATTTAATGTTACAAGCATTTACCGGAAGTGAGTATAGAATTTGAAGTAGTCTTGACACAGGACTTGGCTGACTTTCCCCATCATTTACTTTCTGAGAATTTTCTGGAGCAAACTTGTTATCTGGTGACTCCAACTTTTTCAAAACACGCTCTTCCATTCCAGTCTATGCAAACAAGAGAATAGAATATCTTCAGATTATATTAAAACTGCGAATAGATTTTATAAATTAAAAATGAATTAGAACTCTAAAATATACCGGAAGTCCTTCTCCTCCAATTAGTCGTCTTTGTCTAATATAGTTTTCTGGCTCGGTGTCAACCGCCTTGAGAATACGCTCCTCCAGATGGGTGGGGTACTTTTTGGATCCAATTAATCTCGTATCTCGGCTCTCGTCGCTGTCCAACTCGTTGCTACCACCTCGGTTTCTGCTGCTGGTCAATTTACTTTCCTTCAGCATTGAAAAGGCGCCATCATAGTCTGTGATGATAACAAATGTCGTTGCTAAGATGAATCCCATGCACATTCCAGCCATCCAATAGACCACATCTTTAAAAGTGATCAGAAATTGCTCCCCAAGAAAAAATCGGTTTTCGCCAACGCCCACGTCGATTTGTGCCCCAGCAGAAACTTTATTTGGGAAACTGATAATTACTAAAAACGCCAGTGATGAAATTGCAATGACTTTGCTAACAGAATCCATCTTTGTAAACTCTTTTACTATCAAATTATTACTTTGAATTTGAAGTGATAAAGTTAATATGAAATTGTCGAATCTTTTTAATGAATTTCCTACGAACGAAATGCCAGTATGAATGCAGCCAAAAAATGAAGTGAGCAAGATAAAAATTCAGTCTAGGGAAAGAAATGGTTTGAATGTGTGACAGCCATCCCGAAAAAGGGTTAAAAATTCCATGCTAAGCAAATGTAAAACCATAAAATTATAACAGGTACAAAAACAAATACCTATATATGCTGTTCTCAGGTAAAAAACTAGTGATGCGTGAGGGAGATTGGGGATCATAAAATATCTTTTGTTAATAAAAGGGTACTCAGTAATTGAGCTTTATTCTTTCGTTTATATTTTAGGATTTTTTTGTATTTACAAGACATACTACAAAACTACAAAAAACTAAACAAGTAAATAGTGAGCACCAAAAACATTTTCTTCTTTCCAAATCGTATCGTTTGTTGATTTTGCGTAAAATTAAAATAGCACCAGCAAATCAGTATTCACGAGACGGTAAAGTAGCAGAAGGTGGATGGGGAGGAGTAAAGTCATTTGGCAGTAGCAACATCCTTCAAAATGGGCTTTACTTCTTTTTCTTCTTCAACTCGTTCTCGTATTCACTCTGACCCGCCGCTACGGATGATCTGACCTGGTCGTCCACATACTATAAAGAATAAAAAGAAAGATTTTAGTAAATGAAGAGCAATCCAAGATTACCTGAAAACACAATAATGTTAACCAAGTCCAAAATACACGATAAAAAAACTTACATCAATAAGCCGTTGTTCTCTCTCAGTTCCATTTCTTGCCTCGACCATTTCTGTGGCTGGGAATCCTGCAAGCATTGATAAGGGTCCACCAAAGCTAAGGAGTCCCCCGATGCCCGGAATCAATCCAGCAAGCATGACACACAAAGAGTTGAGGGCAGCGATGAATGTAATGATAATGAAGATGGGATAACCGAATTTCATCATCATTCCATCCTGGTCGAACATTCCGTCCATCATGGCAAAACTTCTTTTTGAGATTTCGTCGGTGTAGGTCTGGATGTCTTGGGTGAAGCAGAATGCTGGCACACACATGTAGCCGAGGATCACCACCACCACGAGGATCTGGTTCTTGCGTGGATCCGCCATCTTTAGTGAATATGGAGTTTGGATATTTGGAATTAAAAATTCGTTTCAAAAAAGGAAATCTAGCTGCTTCCGTTCTTGTCGCACTTCCGTTGAATTGCTAAATGATCCCGAATTCAATTTACATTGCAGCTTTTATAGGATCTTTAACAGCTTCCTATTCGGTAGACATTCTTTCCAAAGGTTGATGCACCATGGACCCTTTTCTTGCAAAATCCCGTTATCATCTTCTTTCAGGTGTTATGCCATTATAGTGCAACAAACCACATCATGTGCATCGACACATGCAGGTGCTCCCTTCATCATCATTATTATCATTAAATGCCATCAAGAAAAGTTCAATGATCCTTAATCGTCATCTTGGAATGTTCTGTGGGAGTCGAGCCAACGCTAACGGGACTAAATTTTGAAGGATTCCTTTTACTTTTCATTAACATTTCAATTTCATCTACGGAAGTAGCTTAAAATATTCCAGAATTCCCGTTGGAATCCAAGTTCAAGGAATCTTTCTTTTGATGATGAATTATGACAAACAAGCATTGTGTAATGCAGTGTCAGTGAGCTCTATGTAGGTTAAATTTACGACTTTTTTGTTAAAATTCTACCAGCAACAATGTGCAGGTGCTTTTTCATTCTATTTTGATGTGGTGATATGGGGGAGCATTACACCTAAAATAGAGCCGGAATTTACTGGCTCATCATTGACTTTAGTAATATTTGGTACTTTTTTAACTTTAACTTTGCTTTACGTACATGAAGTCTGGTAGTTATATTATATTCTCGTGTTAGAACAACGCAAAGTATCCACATTCAAAAGTTATTGTTGGTACGGCATTGTATTTGAATTATTAGTTATTATTAACAAAATATGCAAAGCTACAATCAATCACATGCATTATTACTACGCTTTTAAAGTATACAAGTGTGCAATCGACTCTCTCGAGTTTCTTCTTTGTTCGCCAGAGTAAAATATAAAATCCAAAAAACATTGCATACAATAACAGCAATAAAGCTTTTAACATAATATCATGGTATGTATTAAATATTCATTTAAAAAATATTATTGTCATTTTGTCTCTATTCGTTGCTTGCATCTTGCCTTTCAATTTCAGTTCTATGTATTTACATGATTAGTTTTACTGGCACCACTGCAGGACCATATCGGCTACTTTTATTGTTATTTTTACTTCCGTGTCCATTCAACCATGAAGTTCTGTTTGTTGCTGCTCCCAAACAATTCAATAAGAATAGAGTAAATACACAAAACGGATCAAGTAAGAAAAGAGTCTCCTTACCAAACACTTGCGTGCTTTCATTATTTGCGCTGTTGTTTCGTATAAACAAAATGTAGAACTAATATACCTACCTGTCCTTAAGTGTTCCTCTTACCTCCAACCAAATTCATAATCGGCTTAGAAAAAGTTTACCTGAAAAAGAGCAGTCTACTCATAAATATAGGTAAGGTAAATACATACCCATGCATAGTAAACTCGTCTTTCATGTTCATGTCAATAATGCAGCATCGCAGTACAACTCTGACTGTCTCTGACATTCAATTTCAATTCTTCTGTTAATGTATTCTTCAAATGACAGTTTTTATTTTCTTTATTTAGATTGCTGATAATTAGTTGAAATTGTGATCAGTACATTTTTCATGAGTTATTGAGAGAGATGAAAATGACTTATTTGAGGAAAAAATTTAACTAATTATGTATAATTTATAAATTCTGTTTGGATAGCATCATCATTGAACTACCCATCATTGAGCTACTCCCCTGTCTACTTCCACTCTTATCCCCATCTGGCAGCTCCTCCACTGGCTCCTCTTTCCCAATCAGCGTGTAGTATTTTTTCGCAATAATCCTCCAATCTGTCACATTCTCAATCCTGCTTTCGCCCTCTGCACTCAATTGACTACCCCCCAGACCTTCCCCGATAGGTGCTGCCTGCAACTGTCCCATACTAACACGCATGTGACCTGCCGTTCCTTTGCTGACATTTTGCTTGATTACATAATGCCATTTTTCCCGAGGGGTCATTTTACTCAATTTCTTTGACGACTCCTTGTCATCTCCACCACCTGGTGGTGATACGCCAGACTGACCCCACTGTAGCTTGTTTTTCGGCTTTCTTGCTTTTTTCACGACTTTTGTAATCCAAGTGATCCAGTCGACAAACAGGTTAAGTGGACTTGCCGTTGCTGTAGTGATCTGCATATTTCTGATTAGCTTGGCTAGTCCATACTTCCACTCTATATCTGACTGCTGTTCAATTCTTTGATAAGTGTCGCTCATCATGGCGATCAGCAAATTAATTAAAACAATAACTGAAACCAGGAGGTAAACTGCGAGAAAAACCTTGAAAAGGACAATTGTCCATCCAGGTTGCCCCAAAACTTCAATTTTTAGATCATTCCAATCGGCCAACCCAAACATGGCAAAGAAGAGCATCTCGAAAGCATCCAAAGGGGTCAAAAGAATGCCCGATTCCGTTCCTCCTGTTAGGCTACTGGGTACAGACTCACCCGCCCCTTTTTCGCGACGCTCATGAAGGGGATGATTAAGAGCCACCAGAACCAAAGAAAAGCCCACCATGAAAATAGTCAGCACAGCCAAAAATCGGGCCAGATCCTTCATCAAATTTCCAATGATAATAGCCCATGGGCCAAATAGAAAGTGGAACGAGAGGAAATCCAAAATCTGTATACAAGCGCAAAGAATAGCAAGACCGTATAGCTGGTCGCGAACGTAAAAAATTGTTCCGAGTGATTCAGCATCAGAAAAAACGGCATAAACGTGAACAAACATGGCCATGTAGGAAAACAGAAGAACAAGAATTTTGAAAAAGCCAAGTCCAGATTTATCTGAAGGATTCGTAACTTCTGCGACAAGAAGACCCCCGGTCCAGGCAAATAGCATCCACTCAAACCAATGGGGTGTCAGGTCAGTCCTTATTGGAAGCAAAGGCATTATTGGGGTGGCGGCAGTGACCGAGAGGAGCATTAATAGGTGAATGTGGGATGTAAGATATGACATGAATTTTATTATTGGAATTTTATTATAGGATATGCCAAAAGGCATAGATATTGTGATCCAAACTGGTGGGATAAATACACAGGCAGCAAAGACGAGAAGCAGTTGAATATCTGCCCATTCGACAAGTTGTCCCACCCAAATTTCTTGAAGATACCGTTGGACTACGGTGTGGGCTATTACTTCTTTCTGTTCGCAGTCTATGAGAACGTCAAAAAACTCCACTCCTTTCCTGTCAATTGATCCAAGAACTTTTGCTGCAGTTTCTGCACCACATGCCAAGGCGAGCAGTTCGGTTGCCATGGCAGAACAATGTTCTGATGCTGCAATGAGATCCTTTGCTCGCTCCTTTTCTTTTGTTGAGACATAGATGAGAAACGATGACATTTTTGCAGCCACTTCCACGGGAGCGGGGGAACTCAAGACAAACTCGTCGATTGGCTCGTTGTCAATGTTTTTGCCACATACTGTTAAATTGTAGACAAATTCCTTATCTTCAAGAAGACCATAAGTGTCATGCTCCTTTTTCATTAGATAACTGAGTACTTCATTATGGTTCTCTGCTGCTGCAAACCAAATGGCACTTTGTCCCTTGGAAGTTTTTGCAAGGGGACTTGCACCACTGTCTATAAGAAGCTTGACCACATCTAGATGACCTGCTTGGGCAGCGCAAATTAATGGTGTCCAAAGTTCTTTGTCGATGGCGTCAATTTCTGCTCCTTGACCTAGCAAAACCTCTACCATTTGTCGGTGACCAAACACTGCAGCGATGTGTAACCCAGTCTTACCACTGTTGTCTTTGCTTTCCAAAAGTTCTGAGGACCTGCTGAGCAGAAGACCCACCACAGTGCTGTGACCTCCTTTGCAAGCTAAGTGGAGTGGGTTGAATCCAAAGTTTGCTGTACCAGCGTCAACTTGAACTCCTTCAAAATTCAAAAGCAATCTGACCACGTTTTCTTCCCCAGAGTAACTACACATGTGAAGCGGCGTCAAGCCAGATTCTGTCCCAATGTCTTTTATAAATGCAGTTGCAAGGGATAATGGAGGATCAGTTGTTGCTGTTGCAGGAATGTACTGAAGAAGATCTCGAACAGTCTCGGATTGCCCATAAAATGCTGCAATATGCAATGCACTCATTCCGAGTTTCCTACTGGTTAAATTTATGCTGTCTTCTTGTGCATGACGGAGAGCTTCTAAAACGTGCATATGGCCATTTTTTGCTGCTAAATGCGCTGCGGTATACCCCAATCTGTTTTCATCGCTGGCACTTGCTCCAGCGTCCAGTAGCGACTTCACCAGATCAGCATGACCCCCTTCTGCGGCGAGCTGCAATGCAGTTGCATCTGTGCTCCGATTTCTCGCTTGGATGACACCGTCCTTGTCGAATTTCATGAGCTCCTCCAGCACACTTACGGAGCCTTGCATTGCTGCAAGATGGGCGCATGTGCTGCCGTCCTTAAGGTGTGTTAATAAAAGATAAATTCACGTTAGTGATTGTAGTATTTTGCCAAATATTCAAACCCAAATCCAGTCAGCCAAATATAATATAATTACACTCTTATATAACCCTAGCCCTATCCTCTCCACTATTTTGTGACATATTTTTCAGTCGGTTGCTACATTGATTTACTCAACAGAAAAAGTTTTATTTAATTTATCAACACACCTTAGTAAAGCTGCTTCCAAGCTGCGGACTCTGCTTCAAAAATAGCTTGATAACATCCGCGTGATTATTTTGGGCAGCCAAGTGTATTGGTTTTTGACCTGTAGTTCCCAAAAGAAAAGAGATTATCTGTACAGGATTCTCTGGCAAAGCACAAGTACTCTATAGGACATGAACTTAATTTATCTTATTACCTTTGTCATCAGTGGCATCTGGGTTTGCTTGTAATCCAATTAGCAAACTGCAAACCTTCAGCTGGCCATGCTCAGCAGCTAAAGTTAAAACATTTTTATAGTCAACTTGGTTCAGCCAAGCACGTATATTAGTTACGATTGACCTCCGACCAGTAACCAATCTCACTAATCATATTAATACCCAAATGTAAAGGGGTTTGCTTTTTCAGCGTTAAAGCATCCACCGTTGCTCCATGAGTTTGTATTAAAAATATACACAACTTGGTAAATCCCTTGGTGGCCGCGAGGTGAAGTGCAGTTAACCCCACACGACTCTTGGCGTTTATGAATGCCCTGGCAGTTAGCAATATCCCACAAATTTCCTCATATCCATTCTCAGCGGCAAGATGTAAGCCAGATCGACCTTAAAATAGAATATTACAAGTTTTTTCTCGTTTACAACGCATCAGTCATTAAATTGTCTGTTATACCTTCAGTATCGAAAACATCCACTCTCGCGTTGAAGTCGAGAAGCGTCTGTACCACGGCGGTGTGGCCTCTCCTAGAAGCACTAAAATTAAATATTAAACAAACACATTAAATAAATAAAAACATGTTAAATATTTTTAAGCCTAAGAACTACTACGTATCAACTCCCTTAAACTATTACATGAGAAGAGGACTCCATCCCTTATTTGTTTGCCTATTCAGCGCTCTCTGACTTTCTGCTGGTTGCAATCTGCTTAGCATTTCTTTCAGCGTCTCATTGTTCCCCTCTTTGCAAGCATAATCTGTTAATTTTATTACCATACAATTATGTGACCATGGGAATTTGGAATGTGTTGAGATTAAAAACCTTATATCTTACGAAAACATGATTCATTCGCGTCCTTCGTCAGTCTGCTGGTAGATGCACCTCCATCTAATAATAGCTTCACAATATTAGGACCTATTTCCTCCTTCGTCATTTCTAGCTCTTCGTCCACATTGCGCAGTCGACTGGCATTGAGTCTGGCCGCGTAATGCAATGCACTTTCACCCTTTTGAATTGAACAAACTTTATTTTTTCAGTGTTCATAGATTCAGTACATAAGTATACAAAGTATATAGCTGCTGTTGTTACCACCTTAACGGTAACCATGTTGATATAAAGAGTGCACTCATTAGCACTTTTTGTTGCCTTAACATGATCTAAAAGCGCCTCAACCACTTTGTAATGTCCAAATCTACAGGCGGAATCTAATGACATAATCATAAATTTCAAGCTCAATTTTTTGATAAATTAACATTTTTATTTTAAAATGTGCTTTTACGAAGTGGACTGTCCCCTTCAATTCCTTTGCTTTGAGCATTAGCACCGTCTCGTAACAGCAATTCAATGATTTTTAAGCGCCCATGACGAGCTGCCAAATGTAAAGGTGTCTAAAATTTAAATTCAAATTAAACTTTATGAAACAAAAAGGCCGAGTTCAGAGTTCAATTACGAAAAAGGGGAAATATTTAAACCTCTCCACTCTCCATTGTGATATTGGGGTCTGCTCCTGACTTGAGTAAAAGAGACGCACAGTGCTCCGCGCCAATTACTCGTCCAGCAACATCTGGTAATGAAACAATGAAAGTAGACAATTATTAACAAAGTAAATTTTCTAGATTAAGTGTCAAAATGGAGCTTAATGTTTTTATGGATCTCACGCAACGGCGTTTCTTTATGTACGCCTCCTCTTATATGTACAGCTGCACCGTACCCTAGCAACGTTTCCACGACATTTGGCTTGACAGCTTCAACAGCAATATGAAGGGCCGTAAAATTGTCCTGGAAAGCAAAGTGATATGACACCTTTCCTTTACTGATAAGATCTCGCATTTATTATCATCATCCACACATTAGTAAACATATATTATAATGACAAAAATAAATGTAAATTGCAATGAATAAAAAAGAAGCATGTATTCATATTCATACATTAGTAACTGCATCTACACTTTCTCCTTTTTCAAGCAGTTTTTGAATCATTCCTGCGTGACCGTTACGAGCGGCTATGTGAAGACTTCGCGCTCCTCCCTATTAAAAGTCAGTCAATCAATCGAATAAGCTAGCTGAACGTGTTGAAAATTGATTATTAACAGCTTTTTAAAATTAATTTTGCCATACTTTGTTGGGCATCTGAAGAGGGACACCTTTCCTAAATAGAGCTAATGCTGTTTCTGGATGGCCGTGAAGACTGGCGATGTGCATTAATGTGCTTCCGTCTCGGCTACGTTCAAAAACACTGACTTTAAACTTGTCTGCGAGGAAATCTACCATTTGAGTGTTGCCATTCATAGCTGCCAAAAATATCGGTGTTCTATCCTCATGATCTGTTAAATGAGGATTTGCTTTGCAGAGGTAGAAAAATTTCATAATATTTTCATCTCCAGCCTCAACTGCCAGCTAAAATTAAAAAATAATCAAAATTAGTGCAAACATCATTTATCCTCAATCCTTAATCGTATATAAGCTATACATACATGAAGCGGAGTTTGGCCCTTTCCGTTGGGTGCATTGATATCGGCTTTGCAATCCGTGAGTATTCTAATCATTTCCAGATCCTTATTCCTGGTTGCGATGTGAATAGGAGTGTCTTCATTAAATTTTTCATTCAGTTGCTCTTTTGACAAGCAGCCAAGAAGCTCCTGACAGGCTCCATGTAATCCATTTCTTAAAGCAATAATTAAAGGGATTTCGCCATCTTCATTTTTAACCAAACGAGCCTCCTTCGGAATTGCTGATAATAGCGTTCTTATAACTGCCGTCACGTGACCTGACTTTTGCCTGGAACAACAAATATGGAGCACATTGTCCTGTCCCACAGTTATTTTAGCGTCTGCTCCGTGATGAAGCAAACTCTGAATTGTTTCGTTTCTTCCATGCAAAGCTGCCAGGTGAATGGGATACTGTTGGGATGAATTCGCCACATTGACCTCGCAGCCTAATTTAATCATGCGTTCCAGCTGTGGTATTTTATCGTCTTTGACAGCGTACATTAAAGGCGACCATGCATTTCCTTCATCTTTCAACCCCACCAATGGCTTGGGATTCGTAAGACGCCCAGACTTTACGCGTCTCTCAAAATGACGCAAATGCGTGTCCACGCCATACCATTCCCCATTTTGACATAGTTGAAGGAGCCTTAGAGCAACAGCAGCGTCCCGAACAGTTTCTTCCTCCCTTATTTTATTTGCCTCGAGGGGATCATCGGAGACACCGCCCTCAGTTGTTGTCGCGTTCCCAGAATCTGCACTAGGCTGAACTGGAGGCTTCAACGAATCAGCAAATTCATCATCGCTGCTTGTAACGTCACCCCCATCACCATTGTCAAAGGCACCATTTTCTCCAGTGGAGAATTTGACATTGTGCTTAACTTTTCGGGAACCTCCCCTTTTCAAAACAGAACTTCCTACTTGTCTTCTCTTTCGTTTCTCCCTCTTACCAGCCGAATATCTACTGAAGCTGCTTATAGCTACTCCACCTTCATCATCAGTTTCCTCAGATTCCCCCGCATCTGCATCGGAAGGTCCAATCAACTCAATACTGGATGTACCCAGTTCTCCCGTTGATAAAGCTCTTCTTGAGCCAGTGCCCTTTTTATGGAGTGTTCCATATTCCCCCTCAACAACACCAGATTCTGTCGATTCCGCTCTTCGACCAGTGCTCCTATGTCGTCGTCGTCCTTTGTTTTCCCTGGAAGTTTTCTCCAATTCCTTGAGCTGTTCTTCTTCTTTCAAGTAAACCTGATCACAAACTTCACCCAAGTAGCCTGGACGCACAGCACTAGAAGAATACAGTGATTCCGGCACAGGAATTTTTGACTTTACTATATCTTTACCGGAGGGAGAAGAGGCTATGTTAGCACCACTGATGCTGCCCTCATCATCACCACCACCTGATGACGAGGGACGTTCTTTCTTATTCTTTTCCTTCATTATATTAAATGGGATTTTTGTGGTTCTACGGTCAAAATCGAAATGAAAGTGAAAGCCAACATTTCCTGCGCCTTTTATAAGCTCAACTGTAACGGAAACTTTGTATCAAACTCCCATTACAAATTTACATCTGTAGCTCGTCCCCGTCTCATGGTTGTATTTACGCTTACTACTAACCCGAATTATATTACTGGAAAGCGGATGACGTAGTTAAATAATCATGCATGCAGAGAAACAAGTAAAGGAAATGTTATAATATGTTGATCTACTGTTTTTATTAGTTTGTTCGCTCGCACTCATAAAATTCATAAAATGTTTTCAGGTTTGTAGATGCGAGTTTTCTCTTCATTCAGGTAAATAGGAAATTGAGTGATTTCTCCAAAACAGCATTCGATCGTAAAATGGTTCATTGATTATTGCAAGATCCTTGTCTAAGAGAAGGCGCTTCAGCTTTATGTCATTGGAACGAACTATTCTGGAAGAGTAACTATTTGGAACACTGACTGGATCCCAGATTACCCCAGCTCTTGTTGTATCTGGAATACTGATTTTATACGGTACAATTATGTACTGATACATTTATTTAGGTGCAAAATACAAAAATGAAAAAAGGTGCAAAATAATATTTACCCGTCTTCAGCAAATGAAACCCAGAGACCTACTAACTTTCTGGAAAACTCGTAATCTGGATCACCAGGAATCACTTCCCGACGAATCAATGGAACGTTGAACAGCAACGGCATCTCATCACTTGACAGTTACGTTATCAAAGAAACATGTTAATTGTTTTTCGTTTGTATTTTCCTTGCGCAGTCACTGGAGTTACCAAACTAGCACAATATCTTAGTTATGCGGATAATCTCCAGTGACTGCTGAGTATAATTCAATATTTTTTAAAAAATCCAAAATTGTCGTACCCGTGACATATGCCAAATTTTGACTTTTGCCGTTTATTCGTCAGCATGGAATTCAGCCAGACCAGTCCACTTCCAAAAATATATTTGTAATCATTAGGGACCGGCAACTGGGCTCTAGTAAAAAGCATATTTCCTCCAGAAAATACTCCCTCGTAAGTATAGTAGTAAACGTATGTTGGAGCCACTTGACTCTGCATTATCGCCGCGTCATGACTATCCAGGAAGAAGCCTCTGTCAGATAGCATGGCGTTTGCCTCATTAATCCGTTCCTGACTAATGTCCTCGTTGTTAAGGTAGTACTGACTAACATCTCGAGTTACTGTGGATCTATCTGGGTGATCTTGGTATTTTAAAACCTTTGGGGCAATGTAGTCCCATCTTTCGTTAACTGATCTTCGCATGGTTTCATTTCTTAAAACAGCTATAAGATAAACAAGACCGTCACCAGAGTTGACGCCAGTTATCCAAGGACGATCAGACACCTGTCCGGTGCGCATTAGCTCCAATGGTGAATCAGGCAAAAATAAGGTTTCTGTTCCTGAGTCAACTGTTGGGGCGAAGAGAGAATTTTTCCCTTGGGAGGCAGCTATCTGAATCATAAGAGCAGCAATTAAAATATAGCCTAAACTAAACTTTAAAAATTACATACCAAAGCCCCTTGATGATATCTCGTAACTGTCATGGCGTCCAATCCCTTGAGACACTGGACCATACCCTGAGTATCGTTACCGCTAGAAGGACATCCCAGTTCCTCACCAAACTCCTTTGCTTGCTCCTCAGGATTATCAATTTGTGCCCAAGGTGAAAGCGCAGTTCCGCTGCCAGGGAGAATTAAAATATAAACTTCTGGCTGGATTACAGAAAAATAAAGTTGATAAGGAATAGTTACCTCAGCGATATTGCTCCCGAGAATAAACCTTGACTCATGGGTGATAATGTATGAAGATGAACACAAGCTGCTCCAGCACTCTCCCCAATCAAAGTAACCTGTGTTACAATTTACTTTAGGATTTGTTTTTAAAATTTAATTATATTCAGCAGTCACTGGAGATTTTCACCTTTTCTGGGTCTCCGTTAAAATATCGAATATTTTCTTGGACCCACTGAAGAGCCACAACTTGGTCTTTAAGACCCATGTTCCCTTGAACTACTCCATCTCCAGTATTTAGAAAGCCGTAAGAATTGAGTCTGTAGTTCATAGATACCTGTTTATCAGAAACATCGAATGAAAAGTCTAAAAGAGCATGATTGCCTAAAGTTTAAAAATGTAAGAAAGACACCACATCCAAAACGTGTAAGAATCGATGTCAAAGGTTAAAAGATAACTGTGATATCAATGAGTAAAATTATACTAAAATCTGTAGGAGATTGAGGCAAGATTGAGACAGCGACAGCACACGCTAGCGTAAAAATACAAAGAAACAGTAAAAAATAGACGCTTCTCTCTTTTATAAATCTACGTGTCTTAAGGACACTTTAAACTAGAGTAAAAAATTAACAATATTGCTTAATACTATACAACATACTTGTAAGATGGCGCACATTTATACACAAAAAACTCATAAATACAATGGAAGCAATATAATATTATCTTGGCTAAAATTCATAAAGCGTAATGATTAATTCCGTTGTAAACAATACCAGAACGACTTCTTCGTCCATAAAGTACTTTGGCCCAAAGGGATTTGCTTGACCCCACATGAAAAGTCCACCGTGAATAAAAAATAAAACGGGATAAAGATCTTTTCTGTTCTGCTGCTTCATACTTATTTTCCCAGGGACTTTTCTTGTGGCGACATTTAGAAATAGACAGTCTTCACTTCCGGTGACACTTCGCGTGATAAAGTTGATTTGTGAGCATCCCGATCCATATGAAGTGGCGTCAAAAGTACCTTTCCATCCCTCATGTGGTTCAGGAGGCTAAACGGACAGATATTATTTTTATCTTAATATTCAAAATAGTTTGCTTGCATGTGCCCTTTCTCAATTAAAATTAATACTTCGTACTTCGTATCTGAGTTGTCCAACGGGTGATTTTGCATAAGGGATTCCGCGAAACCAATAAAAGTTTTTGCCAGTTCTGGAAAATTCCTGCGTCCCTTTCATGCGACCCTGAGAGGTATCCACCCAAACAGGATCCCTCCATTTTCCACTTTCAGTTTCAGCATCGGGATTACGCAACACTACGAACTTGGCCAAATTGCCTACCAACGGCTTATCAAATATATAAAAGTTGAGAGCAGATATTAAAAGGATTAAAGGCGGTAGAAAAGCCATTTCTTCCTTGTCGAAGGAATGGCACAGCAGACAAATAAATTGATGTGGACAGCTTAGAATGTCTGCAATTAATGATTTCAGTAAACAGACCATCGACAATGGTAATTAATAATGCTGCAAGTGTAATTAATTTGCTTTTGCTCAAGTCGAATGCTTCGAATGATCGTAATTACAGTATTATCGTTAATATGCTATTTGTTATTCTACTTTTATGGCTGTTTCCACATACGCATTTATTTCATTTTGGCCACCCAAATTATAATCATTTCCAGCATTTACCATGAAAAATTCTTTGACACAACTTCTGTGTTCCTGGGTATCCGACATTGCAATATTAACGAACAGCTTTGTTTTGTTTTTCTGCATGTGATATTATTGTTAGGTAAGGCTTGCAAAATTAACCTACTGCATGATGATATAGTAGGTCAACAATTAGTTGCTCTTCCAACCATTTGCTCATTATATATTATACAATTCCTTGTTACTACTACTATCATCTACAAGATCACTGATACACGGCAACGGAAATAACAGTAAAACTTTTAATAACATCAGCAGTAAAAGTTGTACATTTAATGGAGTGGAAATCTTGTTAAATTAAACATTGAGAAATGATGAATGGAATTTACGTACATGTTTACAATATTGAACGTTCACATGACAGTCCAAGAGTCCAAACAAAATTTGAAGATCTGATGCCCTTCCGTCTTATCGACCAACTCGCATAATAAATGTTTTGTAGCAAAATTTTCATCACACAAACATAATGTTTAACATGCAGCAATGCAACTCAACCAAAGAAATGTCGGTCAGTGAGTGAAAACCCAACTCTTCCTAATCACTTATTGGTCATTACTATAATATAGCTAGCAACAACTGACATATGAGCAACAAAAAATAATTCTTTCAAAATGGTAATAAAAATTGTCATAAATTCGAGATGTGGTGTGGCAACTAATACCACAAGATGAAAAGTACAAGTTGTGTATGCATTCATATCAATCTGAGTGAGTGATTATAATAACTTTATGCTATTTTTGATTTCTACAATGACATTTCCTACAAACCAAAATGATACAAGATGTTATACACAAAGTTACTTCCGGTTATTTTATCTGTCGCCACCCAAGCCAATTAAACGTACTTTGTAAGCTTTCTTCATGCATAACTAATGAGATGCACATCTAACTAGACGTACTGCACCCGGGATGTTACTGACACCGACTGACAGTGTAGTCAACACTTTTAGGATGTTGGTGACAGCACAACAAACGTTAGATTTTAATAAACAAAATCAGTAATGTTAGTTAACAAATGTTAGTCTTTATGAGCTTTACGGAACAACAAAGAGAATTAAGAATCATGACTTATTCATTTAATTAATAAAAAATATTTAAATTTTCTGGGAGAAAGTGTGTTTGCCAGAAAAGAAAAACACGAAATTAATAATAAATTGCAAAAAAATTATCTGTTTGTCACATTGTGTCATTGTTGTGAAGGGGTCACTATAAAATTTAATACCTATTAACCTTTTTAATTAAATTTCTGAGTGAGAGGCTTCGGCAAATTTAAACGAGCAGTAGCATTTCACATCTCATTGACTGCAGACCTTTTTCATCCAAGAGACAAGGGCCATTTTTTATCATGTCATCGTCGAATTTGATATATTATCTGCACAGAAAATCTAGCAGAGCCATATTTTTAATAACTTTATTGATTTTACCCAGTTTCCCGGAGAAAATACTTGGCAATGCTGCTTATTATCACCATCAACAGCATAGAAAGCCACTATATTACTCCGTTCGTACCAATACTAACGGTACAGCAGAGTTATTGAAAGGTGAAAAATGGAAATTATTATCTAGAAATTTGCACTTTCAAACTTAAAACAAGTCATTAAATTTGTATAACAGGTAATCCCAGAAGGTTGTATCCAACAACACCAACAATGTATACGTCATTGGTTCCATTATCTCCTTCAAGATATCGTCAGCCACCAAGACAACAGTTGTCAATGAAACAACGTAACGCATTGCCCCAAAACCAAGACGGCACCGTCAATCTTCACCAGGTTTCATCGTTGCCACCACAATATATGGGTAGATTACCACCGACAACTTATGGACCTTTACCCAATGGACCATTACGGCCAACAAAGTTGAAAAGCAAACAATACGCTTATCCAATCGCCATGAAAAAGCACTGTCCGGGGAGGAAAAATCTCTTAGACGACATTGGTATTCTCAGCTTAATCACAGCAATAATGTCTTCCTCCTTTGGAATGTACACAATTCTTGTCAACTCAATGACATCCAACAACATCGGAATCGTCTCAGGTTTCATGAGCCTTCTGCTATGGGTACCGAGTACAATTATCACCCTCTTCAACTTAAGTGGAGACCATATTTACACGATCGGCAATTTTGTGAACAGCATGAGCTTCATCAACTCCATGTACGGTTTTATGGGCGTTCTCTTTGGAACTGCGGATGTTCTCTCCAGTGCCGCTGGAGAAAGTGTTGGCGTCATCAGTTTCATTCTCAGCGTAATTGCTACTTTTCCAGATTTCTTGGACAAAATCATTGAGTATTTGTATCGCGTCGGAGATAGAAGAAGTTTGGAACATTATGTTGAAAACTATGGATGTTCGGTGCCTGGACTATTTAGAACTTTTGGAAAACCTATTTATCATGTTGTCAATGATTTTCTTGTGGCTTCAATAGAAACGAAAGGTATTGAGTGATGGGCATAATAAAAATTTATTCACACCTGTAATATTTATAACTAAATTATTTTTATTTAATAAAAATTATGCTACAATTTTGGAGTGATATGAAGTAAAGAATTACATTGAATTGTTAAACATGTTATATGTAAAAGGATAGATAAGTTATGATTAAATATTAATTGACGAAAAATAAAAAGAACATATATTATTTTGATTTAATTAAAAGCATTATCACGTTGCCCCAGGCCCCAGTTCACTTTGTTAAATCAAATTTGAAGAATACAGTAATAGATTTTGCGCAGTTAATATATTTTTAATTATAAGTACTAAATAAATCCATTATTAAAGGTTTGGACGATTATTGCATTCTAGAATGGTCAAATTAAAATTTTTCGAGAGAGCATTTCGAATATTCGGATCATCTGTATTTACAAAGCAGCAGGAAAGAGGAAAGAGCATTAAACAAGGAAACTAACACGGAAAGTCAGGTTGCATAAACACAAGAGATTCAGATTGAACAGATGAACATGTGCTGTCTGACTCCACCACAACACAACATCATCTGTTGGTCCGAGCGCTTCATTTGTCAAGACGCATTTTTACTGTTTTACTTTTTAGTTATCCAATTTTCTCTTTAAAAAGATCAAACTGACCAATGGTTCCCGTACTTCTATGAGTTATCATCAGTGGTTGTTAGTAGAGATCAGTAATTTTCCAGTCGGATAACGATCGTCTCTACTTAAGTTAAAAATGGAATCGGAATTTAAGGACCCTTGCTATCCTTCATCTTACTCGTCTTCAGCAGAAGTTAAATTTGACACTGACCACGCTTGCATACTTTGCTGTTCAGTTTACTTTGAAGATAACAAGGGTCATTATAGTCGCCGCCCGGAATTGGCTTCCTTTCCTTCCAGTCAATCGTTCCACGTTGTTTTCATCCTAGAACGAGTCTTCCAAGTATCATACCATGTTCTGGAAAAGAGTTTACTCAGGATGCTGGTTAAAACTGAGGACGCCAATGATTATCTTGACGACGATGGCTGGCCTATTAAATTGCTATGCCAACAATGCAATGGGTGGATTCAAAGGATAATGGATGTTCAACAGCTTATATTTAACAGTTCGAAACAACTGAGGCAAATTATACAAGAAGTTTTGGAGGATAGGAGAAAGCTGAAGTCGGTGATAGATGGAGATGATAACGGAAATGGTGAATGGGAGTGAACTCGACGATGAGGATAAGAGTTTCGAGGATGGCGCACAAAATGATAGTGATTATGAATATGAAGGAGATGACTGTAGTAATGAAGGTAGTGATAATCGTGATGAGAAAGGCGACGCTGATTTTAGTGAAGATTGTAATGTTGATGAAGAGCAAATGTTGGTGGTCAATGAGAACAAGTTGCCTAAGAAACCCGATGGAAATGCCAAAGAAACGGGGTCGTCCTCGTAAGGGTACCAATCATTGCAATTATTTAAAAAGAAAGAAAAGAAAGGACCACAGCGTATTCGTAATAAGGGACCCTCTTTGAAGTATAAGCGTATGAAATGCCCAGTTTGCAAAGAATTTTTGTTCACCAGCGCCAAAGGAGAACTGATTTGTGAACATTTACAAACCTGCACCGGAAAGAATAATACGTCCAATGATGATACAGATAAGACTAAAGATACTGCAGATAAGAAGCGGGTATTTACTTTAACTTGTACACTCTGCAAAGAATTCCAGTGTCTTAACTCACTGGAAGGTATACTCAGTTATTCAGGACACGTTGGTCACTGTCATAGAGTCGGGAGTAATGAAGACTTTAGATTTGGGCATCTTGAATCCAGGATTTTTATTTGCGATGTTTGTCCTCAGAAAAAATACATGAAGCTGGAAGCATTTCTCAAACATTTTCTCTATCATAAAAGTAAGTATATTTATAAGTATTTCTGGCAATATTTTTAATATCATTTTCATCCTATTAATCAACCATTTTACTTGCAGAATACGTGTACAAATGCACCTATACCGGATGTAAATTCAAAACTTTTAGTGCTGGAATAATACAGAATCATTGGAAAAATCTTCACGATAACGATAAAGTAGCCGGATATAAAGCCATTGCTTCTTCCTCGCGCTTTGTTAAAGAAATGAAACTGCCAACTTTTTCCTGGAACTGCTTCATCTGCAATCAAGTTTTTCCCGACGATAATCAAAGGGATGCTCATCTCACAAAAGATCATCAGGACGTTAAAGTTGAGATTAAGCACAAGTGCGAATGGTGCCACAAAGGCTATATACTCTTCTCGAGGAACTCAAGCTTCATCAGCATACCGACCATGTTTCTCAAACCAACTTTTTACAATGCGACCAATGCAATGAATTTTTTGTCAATGAAAAGTTTCTTCATCAACATCGCATGTCGAAGCATAAATTGGATCTCCTAGTTTGTGATCTTTGCGGAGCATCATTTGCTACTGACGTTGGATTGAAAAAACATATTCGGGATAAGCACGAAGAAATACCAATCGAGGAGCATTTGAAGTGCGAAGAGTGCGGTGAAATGTTTCTTAAAAAGCACGGAATTGAAACCGTTGGTCAGTTTAAATGCACTTGGAATGGATGTGGGAGAATATTCTATGCAAAAAATAAACTCAAGCAGCACATGGATTTTCATAGGGGCGAGCCACAGTTTAATTGCGCGTTTTGTGGGAAAGGTAATTAAGAAAAAATAAAAATAAAGTGTTTAAAGCTGGTTTCAAATATGTAACTTTAAATTTTGTTTTTGGGTCGCAGAATTTTTCTTCAAGGATAAGCTAAGACGTCATGAGCTGATCCACAAGAATGCAGAGAGTAAGCCGTACCAATGCGAAATATGTGCAAAACGATTTCCTGTGCGCAACTACCTCTACATTCACATGAGATCCCATACAAAGAACGGCCAAGTTGAATAATATCTGATAGTTTATTTGATGAAGATAGGGTGAAATAAAGTTAATATTTTTGTATTAATACTTTTATAGAAAAATAATAAATAATAATTGTAGTTTTACAATAAAATTCAATGGTGAAACTTTAACTTTTATTATATGTTATGGGTTTTAGTTTTGGTGATAAATTGCAGAATTTAAAGGTGCTATTTATCTCGTAAAATTACTTTTAAGAAGCAAATTCGTTCTCATACATGCTCACAATTTAAACTTCTAGTTTTATACATTATTGCACCATCATCCGGCCATGATTTTAAATAATATATTTAATATTTACTATATAGTTTAAAATAATAACAATTGTACAGCTATTTAGTCATCAATTCAGTAGATATTGTACCCATATCCAAAACTATAGACTCATTACTTATCGCTGGATTGTAATATTCGTCATGCATTTCCTTCAACTCGGTCTTCAAGTGCACTTGGATCAGCCTTTCCAGCTCCTTCTTGTTTTTTACGACATCTTTTGATGCGTAACAGGAAACATCAAGCTTGCCATCATACGTTGAGCACATCACAAATAAAGCTGTACTCGTAAAATTGTTAAACCGCAAATTTAGTATTTCTACTCGATAACTAATATTTGAAAATAATACAATTTAAACGGTTATTTGACTTACAAACAAAAGGGAATGCGGTGACGGTTGCCTGTAGATAATATACATTTTCAACTTGGTGACCAACCAGATTAATCTTTTTTGGAGACGAGATGAGACCAGAGTAGAGAACCGAGAAACGCCAGAGATAGGACAACGCATTTGTGTAAAACTTTCTGACTAGCCAGGCCGGTTGTAGCCAGTACCTGAAGGTTACAAAGATAATAATATGCTATCAAACAAGGGGCGGATATTTGTTACACGATTTTTATTTAGTCGATTATAGTACTAGTACTTACCCCATGTACACTACCCACAACATGACCTGCATCCCACTGTGTGCCTCAAAAGAGTGAAAGTCCCTTTCCAACTGTTGAAGCCTGTACATCCGATCATTTGTCCGAAGAGGTGTTCCATAAATCCCAGCAGTGCTAAAATAAAAAATAAATAAAATATAGAAAACATCCTTTTTCAACAAACTGTTTAAACGAATATTTTAAAAAATCAAAATGATCAGCGCTTACAAGTGATTGCAAAATTTTCCACCCTTTGTCATTGACGGATGGTTAGGTAGACCGATTGGGGACTCCATCCAAATATTTTGTGGTAAATCCTCAAACTTATACTGCTTATCTTCTATGTACATCCTCTTCAGCGCGCCGGTGATGGCGGTCATCATGATCGTCGCAAACTTGGCATTCGTCTTTTTCCTAATTTCTTTCACTTCCTTCACTTTATCAAGTGTCGAAAATGACATGACCCAATCAGGCTGGAAGGGATCCCCCTGCTTCATAAGGTCCTTTTGCCATGGTCGCAGTCTACAGAATACATCAAAAGCTAAGGCAGGTCCTTGAAGCACATGTCTCAACTGCTCTAAACAGATACCACTATTCGTCAGACTCCGAAATCATAAAAATTATAAATATTTATAACAGGACTGGTCTGACCTGAGTGAGTAATGACTCCTTCTTCGGTTTGGTAAGAAAGTACGGTGACGTACTATCTGTCAACTTGTCAATCATATGCACAATAGAATAACCGTCAATCATTCCATGATGCATTTTAATAGAAACTATAGTTTCTTCCTGTCCATCTTCTAGTACTTGATGTAAAATCAGCACCTGCCAGCATGGCTGACCTTCTGGCTTGTGTCGGAAAGTATTGGTGACTAGCCATTTCCCCAGATAATCTTCTGGGTCCATTCCCCGGGGCAACGTGTTCTCAATAAAATGGTTCTTCAGCACCAAGTTGTCAACTCGCCTTTTGAAAACGTAGCCACCGTACATTTGAAAATAACAATAGAGGTTTCCATACCGTTCCCTGACCTCTTCACTGAGAAAACAGTCTTTAAATCTGTGCATAAGTTGCTCAGTTTCCAGGCGACCTTTTAAACGAAGAGATGTGCCAACGCTCATCAATGGCTGCTTATCACATGCGTAAAGAGCAGCAAAGAAAGCATCTTTGTAACTGATTGGAATTAAGTCGGGGTGGAAACATTTTGCAGCAATGCACACACAAAACCTATAAATGCTGCCGAAAATGGTGAGGGGGACGATAAGAAGAGAAAATATTCCCCAAAGAATAAGTCCTCCAATCGTGTAAATTGGTGTGTCAAATGGAGCAAATCGTATTCTTGACATTTTCAGGCTTTTGATTATGGTCCAATGCTGGCATAATTGTTTGAACATTTTACAAATTTTTATTTTGCACTAACTAAACATACTCTAATTATTACCGTCCAATTATTTTAATAGCAATGCAGCACTGTAAATTATTTCGATACTGGTATATAATTCTATAAATTAATTTTTAAATAAATTAAGATGAAATAGTTCACTAAATGTTGGTGGTGGATTTCAGCTAGTTTTGCTATCATCATACCACCAAGGAATGAAAGCGAAAACTAAACTCCCTTTCATTTTGCTTTGTTTGTTTGTAGCCTTCAAAGGGACCAATAGTCCACGAGCCCTGCAGTAGTGCAGTGATATTTCCAGTTTCAGGGAATGAATGGCTCATTGTCTGTGTGCCAGTAATATTGTTGGATACCTATTCAATTGCATTTAGAATTGTACGGTCGATCGATCCTATGTGCGTAGCAAGTACCGTTGCGTTTTGCGTTTGTGTTACCCAAAAGTCGCACACATTCTTATGAAATAAAAGATGAAATTGAAAGCGCTTGATTGTCATCGTAATATAAGTGTTTAGATTAAATTTGGATTCAATAAAAATAAAGCTGGAAAATTAAATGAAACAAAATATTCTAAAGAAAAACGATAGATTGTAATATAACAATTTATGATATAATTTAATGAAATTACTTAAAACAAATAGTGCAATCGTTCAGTTTTATACTCAAAAATGTAAAATATCTAAAAATAAAAATTATATGCATCCACATGTGCTCATTTCTGTTCAAGAAGGAAAGTTAAGAATGAGAGAGGACATTGATTGTATTGTTAAAAGGGAATGTATTGTTGCTCAGGTTCTGGTTTAGCTGATAGATGATAATTTAGAAGACTGGTGACTGGGTTTGTAGGTACTTTACTTATATTTAGATCAGGGCCAGAAAGGATTGACTGCTACATCAGAACCTTCCTTCATTCCCCATGAAAATGAACTTATCTTTCACTCACACCATACAATACAACATGAGCTGAGTAAAGGCCATTGTTGAGGTTCATAGGACGTTAGATCAGATACAAAATATAATAGACAAGCTTCCCTTTTCATCTTTGTAAGATTTTATGTTTGCGCTGGAGAGAGTGAATTTGAGCAGTAGACAAGAATATGCTTAATTCATGCGATGTGTCCTATACTAATTACTGGCAGTCTTCAAGGTAAAGAAGTTAGTTACATGTGCCATGGTGAACGAAAACGATGAGATGATATAAAGAGTTGAAATACATGGAAGGAAATTTTTATTTTACCCTTTCATCTAAGAAAAGTAAGTCGCAACAAGGGAAGTACTTTTTTCTATAAATAGCAATATGAGAGATCTCAGCACTCATGCTACATGAAAATAATGAAAATTTAAACAGGAAAACATTGCCCAGGAAATAATGTTGAAACAAAAAGTGTTCTGTTGTCTGTTTGTCTCTTCATTCGATATATTATCCAATTTTATGATGATAAATACTTATTCCTATGGAATTTTATGATTCATGATATGTGTTTATGCATCTAAATCAGTATATCGATACATCAATAATTACTATAACCACAGTGAAAAATTCCGATCCCCCTATATATTGTATAATCATTCTATTTTAAACTGCTTAATTAAACAAGATTGCATCATCTAATAACAAGCATTTTTAAACAAAATATTTTAATGACATGCATTCACGATTGTAACTCACATTTTACAGATGAGTGGTATTTCATACGCAGTATCACGCTTGCTGATTGGCATTGGTAAAAATTTGATGAAAATGGCAAGGTTTGTCAATGCAATGACATGCTCTTATTTTTTTTACAAGATGCTCATGTGTGATACGCTGATTTGAATGCTTACAATTTTAAAAATATTTCAAAGTTTTGAAACAATCAAATTCAAAGGACAATTCTACTTGTTATATTGCAAATTTTTCAAAAGAAATAAGATGAAAAATTGTTTTTATGCATTCAGTTTTCAGGAAGCTTTGCTAGAACCAACTGATTCTTTGACAAAAGATTTTTAGCCTAGAATTATCAAAGCGTCTTAGAAATTTGGTGAACGACATGGTGAGTAATAATAAGCAACATTATTTATTTATTTTAAAACAAAATTAAACTATTTCTTTGAATCATGAGTGTTTTGGTTTCCAAAAATTATATTCCAGGGTGATTTGGATGAAGAACAAATCGCTAGTAAATATACAATTAAAGGAAATCGAATATTCTTAAATTATTGAATGAAAGTTTAAGTAAAATTAATGCAGTAATTGATATTGACAGTCTTGAAGGAAGCATTCTACATTTTCTCCATGGGAGAGGAGTTCATTACACCGGACACGGTAGGTCAAATTTTTAGGTTAATGGGTGCCAAAGTAACAGAAGAAATTCTGGAAGAGACCATCGCTGAAATTGATGAGGATGGTTCGGGGCAAATTGAGTTTGAGGAGTTTTGTGTGCTCGCAGCAAAGTTTTGTGTGGATGAAGATGACGGAGATGTTGAACAAGAGTTAAAGGAAGCGTTTCGGCTCTATTCTGATAAAGGCAAGATGCATCAATGTGAATGATAAAAGTACTATGAAAGGAGGTGCGTATTCTATGAGTATAGTCTTATCTATAATTGTACTGTTTGGTTGGATTTCACGATTATAGAAAAGGGCTACATCACCACAGAGACCCTCAAGACAATTCTTCGAGAAATTGCCCCAAATTTAAATGAAGAACAGCTTCAGGGAGTCGTCAATGAGGTGGATGAAGATGGTTCTGGAACTTTGGATTTTGACGAGTTCATGGAAATGATGAATGGATAAAAATGATTAAGAATATATAATAATACTCAGAACCCAGATAAAAATTATCTCTATTAATAATCTATAGCACAAAACGGAAGTATTGGTTAGACAAAAAATCGTATACAGTTAATCAATGCATGGTTTCCAAGCTTTAATGGTGTTGTGCAAATGTCCCGTACCGGAATCCCATTCAACTCGGGAAAGATCCCAATGGTTAGGCGTACCCTCATCAATTCTACTATAACTCCCTTCACACCACTTGCTCCGGTAAACCCTGAGACACTTTCGGTCCGAGTTCACTGAACCAATATTTTCTCGAAAGTATGGCTGAATTTCGTGGCAGCCTGGAGTGTAGTTGTCAGAATAAGAAAAACCTGGATGTAAAAGTTACAGAAAGCTGTTAACTATAAGTTATAAAATGTAATTTTAAAAACTTTCAAGAATAAAATATTATTTAGTTGCTAAGTTACGTAAGCTTACTGGTCCATATGCACTACACGTATTTTTTGCAATTTCGTTCTTTCTTACCTTTGAAACTTTTGCTTGAGAAGAAACTAATAGTTCCATAAGGTGTATTACTAACATTTCCATTAACCATTGCAAATACGCATACGAAAATAACAATAAAACTGGAAGATGATGGCATCTTTTCAAAATATGTTGAGTTGTACTGTAAGACGCGTAGAAATTATGTGTAGATATTATATTATATATTATGTGTAGAAATTTGTAATAGAAATGTCGTTGCCATAGTTATTAAATCATAGTCTATTGAGTCATTTCATTTTCGGTCGAACCCTTTTTATACTGGATAATAAACTACAGAAGTAAGTCGGGCGTATTATCGTGGTTCTTTTACAAATTAACTCTCATGGACATCCGTAGTGATAGCAGTATAGGAAACCGAAAGCCCAAGAGAATATTCTGAATTTTTATTTATTTATAAATGCAAAAGGTTATATAGAAACATTGGTAGATAATAATATTATCTACCAATATTATTTCCTGTGGGCAGATATCCACTCGTCGTAGAAGTTTTTTCAAATACAGATAAAACGCATTGACAAAATTATTTGACTCTTACACTCTCATTAAATTTCGATTCCATATGTTAAAAATCTACATTTTCCAGGTTTTTGGTTTCCGGTGCTGCTCTACCACTGCACTGACGACGAGCTAATTTGTAGAAAGTCACGATAATTCCCCCCACCGCCTTTTATGATGAAATGAAATTGAACTTAAAAACCAATATAAATAGATTCTGTAGAAAATAAAATATGATTCATTGAAAGACGCAATATTGACTGTCATTATTGCATGTTATTACATAGAATTTATTCCAGAGGAAGGGAATTCTTTGAATTCGGAAAACCTATAGAAATGTGTGGAAATGAAAACTCAAATATATTTATTGCAAATCAATGCATCTATTTTCAAGCATTTTCCTAAAAATCAAATAATATATGTTTGTAACTTCCTTTGACCTGGTTAACTTCATAATTGTCACAGTGGAGTTTAGAAAGATTCAATTCATATTAGGAAACTATTTAATAATATGCATCACTACATCACATCATTGCAACCAACATAACAATGAGATTATGCTAGACATAAACGCAATGCGCATTGATATAAATTTATGATCTGAACTCCTTTGTTGCATGTTCCCATGGTTACCCTATCGATCGGTTGTCATAAACATACATATTATTGTCGTAGCATATTATGATGGCAAATCAGCCAAGATGTGAGGAAACGTGTTTATAAGAATTTACTAAGTTCGTTCATATTTAAATTTTACACAAGAACGCACAGCTTTGTGTCATGGGGGAGCCAGAAGAGAATGATTCCACGATTGTGTCATCATCTGAAGTAATCATTGTATTTTAAAAATGAATTAAACAAACATAGATTTCGGTGTTGATGGTGACACGTGCTCATTTCTAATTGACAGATGTGCAGAGATGGCAGTGCAACTATAATCTGGCATCTAAAAGGGTGGAAAGAGCACGCCAATTTTTTGAAGGATAATGCCGTTTGCGTTGTAGAAGTACCCTCAGTAATATCTACAGATGGTGAGGAAGAACCTGCTCAAGAAGAAAACAAGCCTGAGGAGGAGTCTGGTGATGAGACTCCTCCCACTCCTCCAGTTAAATTTCGCTTTTACTTTGGAAACTTTGCGAGGCAGGTGGAAAGCAAATATAAGCAGTGGTTTTCCTTGTGGGTGTCTCTACTCAATGAACAGAAACAAACGTCTTTTCTTGTGGAGGTAGTCGAAGTGGATGAAGAGGAAGATCCAGATGCTGAAGCTGAAGGGGAGGAGGATGAGGGCGGAGATGAAAATGAGGAAGATAGTGATGACGATGAGGATATTGTGGTGAATGAGCAAATTACAATATCACTGGAAAATAAAAAAGGTGACGATGATGGGGTAGCAACCACCGTTGTCAAGGAAGAGTTTCTTCCAATGTCTTGGTGGAAAACGGACGGAAATGGAAATAAAACAGGAGATGAACACTTGACCGAGTGGGCGGAGTCTGAAGAGCTCAAATTCAAAATTACTGTGACTCTGTACCACTATTCGGGATCTGATATTGAAGTCGATGAGGTCAAAGATGAAGAGCAACCTGAAGAGGAAGCAGAAGAGGAGGAGCCAATTCCAATGATTCGTGACCTGAAAGCAATGTATTCTATGGAAGAAAATTATGCAGATGTTTCCTTGGAAACTAGAGATGGCATGATTCTTAATGCACATAAGTTTGTGTTGGCAGCGAGAAGTTCATATTTTCGTGGAATTATCGAAAAGGAGGTGAAGAAAAAGGGGTTTACGGGTTTTATTAAATTGGGAAATGTGGATGGAAAACCAATGTCCGTAGTGCTTCATTGGATGTATACCGATGAAATTTTAGAGGAACAACTGGGGAAGGTTATGGATGAGGTGATTAAGGTGTCTGTTAAATGGGAACTGAAAGATTTGCTGAAAATGCTGGATAAGAAGCTGATAAGCGTATGCAATACTAGAAATATGCTTCATTTGTTTCAAGTTGCCCATAAAAACGGGCTGTACACAGCTATTGCGGATATCTCGGAATACATCAAGCAGTAAGGATTTTTTAAATTTATCTAATTAATATTTGTAGTTACATTATTATGTGGTAGTTGTAAGTAACTTGATGAAATATTTCAGGAATATAGACAGCGTCCTTCCTACAAGAAGACCAGACTGATTTCACTAAAAAGGAATGTCAACTTGCTACATACTATAATTTATTATAAATTTTAATTATTGTAAATGCTGCAGTAATATACTAAATATTTTATGATAATAGTATAGAGACACAACTACACCATATGAAATTGAAATGTAGCTGTTCTACATTTAATTCGTTAATACTCATTTAAAAATATAGGTCATTAGACAAAAATGTGTTACATCAGATTGTTATGGTTTGTCTTCGCATTCGAGTAAGATGAAAAATTCCTTGGTATGCAAATAATATATTTGTTGACATTGGAACTGGAATATTTTAACAACAGCGGAAATATAACATAATATGTCACGTACTTATGACAAGACTACTAAAAATATTAATAATTGCAAAGCATCCTCTTGAAATCTTGAATTGTACTTTGCTCACTGAAATGTATGAGAGTCACAAACGGGAACTTAACTTTCAATAAAATTTATTCATTCACACAGCGATCACGAGTCCTTAATCCTTATAATAATAGTAATTTGTATAGATATCACTATTTAGTCATTTGTCGTTTGGTTGTATAATGTTTAGGATTTTTGAAATGTTGCAAATTGTACAGTATTAATGGAAGTGACAAAACCATTCGTCGCCAGTTTGTATGTATGAAGAAGAATTCGCTAAACTTGCACTTCAAGCAAAATTCTATCATTATATCCCTATTTGTTTTGATTTAATCAGTAATCAGTTAATGACAATTTTTTAGATATGAATATTCGAAATGGTATTATATTAATAAAAAATACCATGTTTGCAATAATCGCACTCGATAATATCTCAACTCAAGGTATTAGTTCTATATTTTTAATAGAAGAAAAAAGAACCTAAATTTCATCACTTACTCATCTTGCTATCATTCTTTGTTACTGCAACTGTTAATGTATCACAAGAGCTTAAAACTTTAAAAACATTCACGGATAACTTTCATTGCTTGTTTGACCAGTGAGTTGATAGTTTCAGACAGATATTTATTCTTTCATTTTAATTTCATTTTTTTTCATAGCTTCTGACTTGTTTTTGTTAACTGTGAATAGTTACTTTTCATTAACGTAAATTATTATTTTGTATTAAGAGAAAATTGTGAATATGTGGTGGAGGTACTTTCCAATGGTAGCCACTGTGGCTGCCATAGTAACATTTTCGGGAGGAGCCTTCGGATATTCCCCAACTGCCTATTCTCAAGCTTCAAGCTACACTGGAGGAGGATACGGGGTAAAATTATATTATTTTATTAAATACATAATATATACGTAAATCATAGTAGTTTTAGGGTGCATTATTATCACCTGCAGTTAATACTCTGATCAATTTAATTAAAACAATGTTATATTTCACGTTTTCAAGGGCTACTCCGGAGGATACGGGACCTGTGGATCTCTCAAGGTAACCGAGGTCCTTGATCAAATCTACTGCCACCATGGTTACTACACCCGATTCACCTCTACCGACTTGGCTGCCATTAAAGTAGTACTTTATGAGCTAGGACTTGTCACCAAATTTGCTCACATTCAAGCCGTTCTGGATTACGTCGAGCAAGCCATTTACTTCCTGAAGGATTTAAAGGATGAGACATATAAAAGCTATGACACTTCCGAACTTTCCAAATACTACCAGAATGCCGATAGTAACTACAGTGATCTAAAGGGCTTTCTCGCCAATGAAACGACTAACCTTCAGGGATACGAGGATATCAGACGTGGCTACAGACAACAATTTGGCATGATTCAATGGGGAACATTCACTCCGGATCCTTTTGCTTCCGAGTATTCAAGCGGCAAGGTAAAAAGATTCAATTAAGTAGATTCTTATTTTATAAAGATGTAAAGGTTTAAAGTTTAAAATTATTGATTCTGATTTTATGGCCATAATAGTCCAAACGGGCGACTTCCTTGTTGAACCTTTCCCCAGCAAAGTCTTCTGCAAGACGTGCACGGGCGCCTGAATCTGAATACGATTATGCTGGGGAGTAAGTGCTCTTTTCTATAAAATATTAAACTAAATGATTACCTGTCTGACTTTTTGCAAATTCCTTTTCAAAGTATTTTGAAGTTAATACTTTGTATTTGATGTGTTACAGTTATACTTGTGGGTACATCTCATCAAGCTACTGTTCCGCCAACAGTCTCGTCATCAAGAATGTATTGTATCGCGTTCTTAAGGCAGTCCAATCCCTGGACAACGCACTTGCAACTCTGTACGACTACATTAGCCACAATGACTGTGGCCATTCTAACGATAAGAAGTACGCGTTACTTGTGACAGCGGATACTTTTGGAAGTGTTTTGTGCTCTGCAAGCGTTCTTCTCGAGGCAGCCAAGTATGAGTACACAATTTTCTCTGGAATGGCAGGTTCTTCTGGTTACAGCAACAATATGTACGGACGAGCTTCCGGTGGTAGCAGCTCATCAGTTTATCAGGTAACAAATTTGGCTAATTTCATTATATCTTTCATCTCTAGAACCTGAAATTTGATTCATGTTGAAAGATTTTATAATAAATGTTTTTCTAAATTCGTTGTAGGCATTCCCATACAGTTACGTAATGCAGAATCCCTACCGTTATCGAAGAGCGCCTTTGACCATGCCTGCCAACACCACACCTGCCAGAAGCGACTTATTGGTTGTTGGTTAAGTTTACAAAATGTTAAAAAGCTTCAAACTTATTTTTATTATATCAAATAACTACTTTAACAAAATTAATTTATATATTTTCCTTACTTATATCAATATGACATGCATAATTTGAAAAAAGTTTATTATTGGAATAAAAATAATCTGAGAAATAACAGAACCATTAATCGATTGCAAAAAAGACTGTTTTGTTAACCTGGTCCACTGCTCTAGACAGATTGAAGATTTTATATTGCAACCACTGACAACTTAGAGTTTTGGCTTTGGCATTTTTTCAAATTTTAAAAATATTGAGCAGTGAAATGGGGTGGTAACATTAAATACATGGAACGTGGCTAGTTATGTCAAACAGAATTATTTTGGTACCATGTTTTATGCCACAGATATGTTCTTACAGATTGAATATTATGCTATATGAATCTAAATACGTTTTGTTTTTCCACATCGTTTGGATTTAACATCTTTTTTTCTTTAATGAACCACAACTAGAGAGGACGGGGATTAATTAATGAGATTATAATTATTTCTGTGATTGTTATTTAGCAAGCATGAAGTGCCAGCTTTATTCAACAAACAGAGCATTTCATTAACAGATGTAAGGTCACACGTTCACGTTATATTTATAATCTTGAATTTGCAATATTATGGCATGATTTTAGAAATTTACGATAAAAAATATAGAGTACTGATTACATATATTTATCTTACGTAATATAGTTTTACTAATTTTACAACTGTAGCACTTGGTCCAGTAATCGCCTCCTCAACTGGCCATGAAGATATTCATAAAACCCTCTTGAAAATACTCTTCTGTATCTAAATCCAATGCGCCATAGCACCAACTTTTCCAACCAAGGAAGCACCTGCCAGATATTGGAAAAGTACATTCCAAACTCTGTTCCTTTTCCATACTCATCTAAATGTTCATGAACCAAAACACGTTCTCTTCGTCGTGGCTCGTCGTCCAATTTGGAATATTCGCTAAACTGGATTTCCAGGCGACGAAGACTCATCAAACCAGTCAAAAAGTCGAATGACATATCACTTCTGGCACACACATCTTCCAATCTAAGTTCTTGCAAAAATGGCAAGCAAACCCTTTTTGGAAACTGGACACTCTTGCCAAATTGAATGCGACGCGGGGTTTGTGCGTAGAATCGAAGGGATAGGACTTTTAAAGTAGTTTTGAAGTGCTCCACTGCTCGGAACAAGCGACGAAAGTTAATTTGCGTTGTGTGAATGATGAGATCTAATACTTCTAGTTGTGATGCTAGATTGTGTAAGGTATTCAGTTGATCTGCAGTGTGAATCATTAAACTAAGATCAGTCAGATTGGCAAATGGGTCCTGCAAAGGGACACGATGGCCTTGGAACAGTCGGTTTAGTTGTGAGCCATAAACAGATAAAAATTCATTGTCAATTATCATCACAATTTCATCATTGGTGTGAATGTCACGAAGTCGAAGATCTAGCGTGCGTAAATGAGGGAGTGGTGGAAGAGGATTCACAGTGAAAAATCTCCGAAGAAGCTCTTCCTCTGCCTGCACATCTGGAATACGGCCACCTTCATCATTTACGTATCCCATCGCTTGGAATGTACGAAGATTCGGAGTGCACAACAGGATATCCCGTAAATATTCCACAAAGTTTACAGGAGTCCCTTCTTCAGGAAAAACTGACATTGTTAAGTGATATATATGAACGCCAAAATCTCTGAGAAATGGAAGGAGATTGGGTAGGTCCCCAATGTGAACTGATCTGGATACGATTGGATTATTTTTTGAACTTTTCATTTCTTTTCGAAACCGCTCTACTGCCGCCATGTCCTCATCAGCATGTCCAAAGTTAAGCTCTACAGTCTTCCGGAAGAGAAAGTGAGTGGTGCTGTTGTACAAAAGAAATTGATCCTGTTCCAGGTATTGATCAATAGTATTCTTCCATTTTTTGCACACCTGTCTGCACTTGAGAATGTCGTTCTTTCGAAGATATCTGAAGAGTGAATGGAAAACTAGACGAAAAAGCCACTGACATTTGTCAGGTTCCAGAATGTCCATCCATAAAGGAGCAGTGTAGTAACAACTTAATAAATCAACGGGGTTGACAATTCTTTCGAATACGACAGCCCATACCTGTAACAATAATACATATTTACTTAAACATAATCATTAAGCAATAAAATAAGACATTAATCATAAACTTTTAATATTTTAACTAGCATGACCATGGCATGTCACATGTCTAAAGTTTACATGAACTTTACCTCCTCAGGTAATAGAGCCACTACAGGTCGAGGTGGTGGTGGTGGTTGCGCTTCCTGCTCATTAATTTGTATTTGCTCAGCATTGTCATCCGGGGGAACTAAGTTTGCACCTGCCTCAGGTTCATCCTCCCCTAAATTATCCATTTTAATACGATAACTGTAGGTCAATCGGTATGTTTACAAGTTAAAAACAAATTAATGTCTGGAGTCTGGAAGGTGAAGAGTCAAGCAACAGCAACAGTTGACAGCGACAAACGCTTATACAACCAAAATACTTTCACTTTACTAGTAATTCGAAGGACCAACTGGAACAATAATTAAATAGTATCCATAAAAGTTTTAAATAATTAACCAAAGTCCCATGGATCCGAAATAAATTTTTATAACTTTTCCAGAAAACGTAGTCTCCATGGAAACAAAGCAAGAAGATGGACAAAAGAAAAGGCAGCTGACAGGCGTGTTGTGTAACAGCCTTACAATATGTGTAGGTAGGTAGATTAGGTAGTTGCAAAAGAGATACATAAATACAGATGCTCAGAGTCAGATGAGGTCTATCTTCTTATCTCATTTGCCATCATGCACGCATGCATGCGTGTAAAATGAAGAGGAAAGTAGAACACGGAAAACAACACGGAAAGTCGAAAAGTTATGTCGAACGCAACAAAGCCAAAAGAAAAAGTTGCCTTTTTGTCATGGCTGTTAAATTTGAATAATTTTCTTTATTTTTTATTTTACATTGTTTAATTCTTTTGAATGTGATGAAACAACTAATGAATAATGAAACAACTCTCTATTTTTGATTGCCAGGACAATTGAAATTTTCCAAGAAAACTATCCATCGGTTTTGTGCATTCAATGTTTCGTTTCTGGGAAATGCGGCCAAGTGGAAAATCTCGGGATCGGGACTGTTAAGCAGACTGACTATAAAAGGGATGTGTAATGTGCAAGCATGGTTTTTTGTTTATTACACAAACAAATTAAGAAATAAATGTCTCAAGAGGAGAATCCATATACTGCCCTTTCATTTAAACTTCTTTGATTATTTTGCTGAATAATGTTTTAAATTGTTGACCGACACCATTTGGCTCCTTGCGATTTTGAATAAAAGTCAACAAATCGCAGAAAGTCTAAAATAAAATATAAATCATAAAAATAAATCTGGCATAAAAGGTCTCGTCATGAATATTGGATCAGTATTAATCTACGACCTAGGTCGATAATACTTTTAAATACAAATACTTTACTTTGAACATTTGTATAGTGTGCAGTTGTCATCTTGTACTTGCGTCCTTCAAAGTAATCAACACCTAAAAAGTCAATTTTTCACTAATTCAAAGCGCACCAAACAGAATATGTCGAATTACGTTTCAAAATATATATTCATTCTTTACCATAACTGACCACGCCGACTTGCACCCATTTTCCACTTTGTTCATGTTTTATAATCAGTGGACCTCCAGAATCACCCTTTCAATCCCACGCATAAATAAAAACTATTCAATGGCACATTATGTGGAATTTAAACTGGTTTGTAACTATACAACTTACGGAAGCAGAATCTTTTGAACGATCCAAATACCCGGCGCATATAACGTCATCAGTCATCACCACTTCGGACGGACTAGAACATTTAATTAACGGCAGAATAGGCTTTTCCAGCTTTTGCAACACCTCGGATGACTGTCGTTTACTTGGTGGAGCCCACTATAAATATATTTTAGAATCTTTTTGAATTAAAAAAAAATATTATACTAATTCAATAATTTTGTTTGCAATGCAAATTTTTATTTTTGGACCGAATTTATGACGCCCCAGCCAGAAACTGTAGCTTTCTTCCCAATTAGCTCTATAACTTTTCCAAGTTTGGGTAAGCATACAGGTCTGATATCTGTGCTAGTTTGAGTTCCAGAATTAGCAAAAGTAATTGGTCGGTCAAGTAACAAAAGTGCTATATAGGAAATCAAAAGAAATTAAGATGATATATAATAGTTATAGGTAAGTATCTCATCTTATAAGTCATCTGATAATACCAAAATTGACTTTAAAATCAACGTCAAAAAATGACTCATTGGCTTACCAAGGTCGCTTCCAACATAAAAATTATAATCAGGTTTATTTGCATTTCTTTCTCTGAAATTAATTTTAAAAAGTTAATTTAAAATACTTGTATATGCAATAATTTAGACTGCTATTTTCTTACTGGTACTCCCATTCTCCTTGAATGTACTCAGGGTGAACAAAAACTTTCTTCACACGAAATAACTGCTCATGAGGATCATTATTTTTGGAATGAGAGCTTATGTAAACCTGTCCCCCAAGAGGAAGTATTTTGTCTTCAGCATCTTTTCCATAGGATATCAATTTACTAATGCTAACGACACAGTGAGCTCTAAAGTTAATTAGTCAGTGAATTCACAATTAGAAAGGAAATGACATTAAAACCACATAAATTAATTAATAATTTACTGGTGAGTAAAAAGTGATTTTACGCTGTGATAACAAAAAGACTGTTAATTATTGAACCGCCACAACCCGGATTCCTTCCATCCGGAAGCTGAAGGGTTACCCGGGCTATCCATCCAAACTCATAGGGCATAGCTTCTTCTCCACCAGAAATTCTAGGGTCAGTTTTACTATGTCTGGAAGAAGCTTCGTTGTTCTTTACTCCACAAACTGTAATTAAATCAGAGGTACTCAAGACAAGATAAAGCTCATACAAATAAAACGGTATTTATAGAGTATGAGTATACTAACCACAATCAAGAGATTCGTCTCGTCTATATGAATCCTCTGATTGTTCCTCCCAAGGCTGGAGCACATTGTCCTTTGGCACTTTCTTCTTAAGTTGAAATTTCACTGGAGTCTGACACCAAATGCTTCCATATCGTTCTGCTTGAAGTTCAATGTACTTAATCATTGCTGTAGTTAAAATCAAAAGTTCATTCGGTTATTTCTATAATCGTACTGGCCATTACGCTATAGCAATTGGTTGGAACGTACGGATAATATTTGTAAAGTAAACGTATGAGAGCCTTGTGCCCTTGCGCTTTTTGGAAGCGACAGATGAAATTCCGAGTAGAAACGCTGTTGACTTTGCGGATCGCTCATGCTCCTTCATAGAATCGTGAACCATTCTCAGCATTAATGGACCGCCTGTTATCGACTTTCGGAAAAATATAGTCTTTACATTTTTTAAATATCTACCTATCCATATATGATACTACAATATAATAATTAAAATTCACGAATAATGATGATTCATGCGTACCGGCGGTGGTAATCTAAACCGAACACAAAGAGAATTTTTGATAGAAAACTGCCCAAATCCTGCTTCTTTATCACATTCGGAACCTTCCAAAATTACAAGTTCACTTGCCGTTCTAAAGTCTGGCGTGGGATCCTCAGTGAGTTGTGCTCCAATTCCATAGTAACGACCGACTTGTCTAGAAACGTCCAGATTGGGATCAAATTTTGGCAGACATATTGGGCGATATTTATGTTGTAAGGAAATGTGTTGAGTGAGTACCAGAATCGCAAGGTCGTCGTCTGGGAAACTGGATAATAATAAAGTCGTGATTTTTACCATTTATTTTTCTCTCTCATGATGCTATTCAGAGGGTTTATCTATAGGAATGTGTAAGCTACTAACCTATTTGAAGCGGAATTAATTGTAAATCGGGGATTGTAAACTATTTTAGAAACTGATAAATCAGGAGTAGGATTACTATTTTCTTTTGGATGTGATGTTAGCTTCATGTTTTCCGGGGTAGCTCGTGCCTCAGTACCTCCATTAATTATTTTATTTTTTGGTCCAGGATTCCATGCTTCGTATGGACTCATTTTCCCATCTCTAATTAGGCAAGTATGTGAGGTTATAACCAAATTAGATGTAATCAAAGTTCCAGTACAGGTTCTTGTCCATGTTGGCATTTTGATATGAACGTTAAAATTCCATGGCTTAAGTACATAGTGAGTATCCTCACCACAGTCTTGGAAAATCATTAACAAAATAACTAAAGTAATTGGAATAGCGGGTAAGTTAACTGCATAAATTTTAAAATTGTTTTACCACATTTAAAATTTTCAGAGTATTGCCGTGAGTGACTTTGCGAATCCCAATGATCCCTTTCAGGATATTTGACAGCATCCTTTTTTGAAAAGAAACACGCTTTAGTACAGCACACACAAAATGTTATGACAGCAAAATATTTTGAGCTATTTGAACTTAATATCATCTTATGAAATTAAAAAACTAAATTAACAATAAAGATGTAAGTAAAATTGACTATATAATTTTGCATGTTGAGAATAATCAAACAGTTGCGTTGAAAACAAATTAAAATTAAACTAAAATATTTGTTATGTCAAAATTATTGTGCTGCTTATGAATTGAAATTAAATATTAATATTATTATAAAGAAAACAAACATTGAATATGGAGCCATATTAATTCTCCGAAATTCTTTATTTTCAGGTCATAATTTTATTCATTGTTCAGTTTGATGTTTTTATAGCCATCAAAATTAGAAAGTTTATGGTGGATTTGTTGTGATCAAGTAGAATTCCCCCCTTGTACTGTTAAAAAGAATAAATTTAATCGTTTACTATAAACAGTATTTTAAAATGCTTTGTTTGTATTTAAAATGTACCGGCTATTTTTTTAACTAACCTTGGAGGACAGTGGTATCCCAATGTAACAGGTTCATCACATTTAGAATGGCAAAGTCCGAGTGGATAAGAAATACGGAGGCTATCACAATGACAAGCCAGAAATTTCTTTGTGATGGACGCAGCATATAATTGATAAGCGTACCAGTGACTACATCTTCCCAATGTTGTGGCCGAACCCCTGTCTCCTTCGTAACACCCTGGTTGTGCGGCGCCTCCATTTGCTGAAATGTATTTTATTTTTCAAATTATTTCCAAGCACTACATCAAAAGCACTCATTGTTGCTCACGATAAAAATCTGCATGTCCATCGTTAGTGAAGTCTCCAAGTACCCCAGCATTTGTGTGCAAGGCTTCGACAAATTTAGCGTTATCTTTCATGAGATTTCTGTCAGGAAGACGGGGATAATAGTCAGGTCCTGCAGGATCCAATCCAGTGACTCTGGGAATTTTCTCTCCAGTTGCAAGAAATATGTTTCGACCAGCGAGACCAGAAACGTGGGATCCTAAACTGTGTCCAATCAAATGAATGCTATTGAGGGCGAGTACATTTTGCTGCCGGAGAAACAAAATAAAGTCGACAAGTCTTCTGGCTACTATGGGAACATTGAAGGTAACAAGAGTGTACAGACTGGCGGTGACTTCTGGTGGCAACGGTGTAGAGAGTGCGCCCCAACTAACCACAATTATGTTGTGGTTCATGTTCAGATCGGGATTTGCATTCGCTGCTAAAAACGCTGTGAGAGAAAATAATGATTTATTTAGTTTTTTATAGAATTTGTCTTTTGAAAATATTAAATTGCTAACCATTTTTAAGAGTTTGGGGCATATCACTGCTAAGATTTGAGCGGAAGCCGTGAGTAATAAAGATCGTCGGCTGATTGGGAACGAATCCAGAATCGGCCAATGATTCGGTGTTTTTGTAAACAATTTCCTTTGTTTCATTCACATTCCTATATATTCACAACAAAATGTTTGGTCATTGGGATATTTTTCGCTTAGATTTTAGTTAATAATATTTAGGTAGATAAGTGGCTTTTTACTCTGGGTTGGAAAATAAGTAAAAATGGACATCGTCTGGATCTTTGCTCAGTGTGTAAGCAGGTCGTTCAATGATAGGAGTTTCCACACGTGATTTGATAATGAAGCCATCAAGATTCAGTTCGAAAATCCGTCCAGATTCAGAACAAGTTGGAAAAAGCAGCAAGATGAGTGCCACAGATATTATTGTAAAGAGCAAATAACGTGGAAACATTGATGAGGTTTCCATGGTAACGAGTTTTAAAAATTCCAGCTATGTAATTAAAAATGATAAGTACTAACTTGGCCCAGGACAAATTATGTCTGCACCTTTTATTTATATATGCACTAGATATTATTGGAAACTAAACAAACTTTTAAAAATGAACAAGACTCGTGTCAGTCGTGTCCACCGTAAATCGCCATAAAGCATGAGTCATGAATATCATCCATTCATCCATATTACAATAAAAAATCATCAAAATATTTGTATGTGAGAAAATTCAGAATAATACCATAAATAGGGAAGAAAATTGCTTGGATTACGAAAGATAATCTTGCCCAACCATGCTGTTCGTATAATAAAACTGTACAATGCTTTGAAAGATAGAAAGCGTGTCTTTGATAAAAATTTCAAATGTTTTACTACATAGTTCATCGTCTCTATTTTGTATTCTCCAGTCTCATTCAGACTGTGTTACGTCGTCACACGTATTGAAAAACAAAACACCAGCTTACAGTTTACCATTTCCAAATCCAGGTGCAATATGCTTTTACGGTTATGATCCCATATAACAGAATAAATATAACGAGTTTACTATAAAAAATGCGATAATTTCAATAATTTTAAATATTTAATATGCTTCTATTTTTATTTGCTAATAAGCTGGAGATTATATGTACGCTGCCACCGGATTCTGCTTTTGCAATGATCGGAATGATTTGGACTTGCGTATAATTTAGTTTTATAGTTACTACTATTGCTAATAGGTAGTTAAATTTTCCAGAAGCATATCCAAAATATCAAGACAAGGAAAAACCAGCTATTGATCGTTAATGACTCATTCTGTCTCCATTTGTACCATCTTATAATGCCAGTGTTGCAAATCCTTGGTACACATCAATCAAATCACGAGCAAATAATTTCAAATTTAGCGATGATTAAAGGATATAATCTTGTAAAATGTTTTGTGTAATTTGAAAAAGTTTTTGATTTTATTAAACCTATCCAAATTCTAGTGTTCATAATTACATAATTCTAGACAAAACAAAAGTTGTTACATAAATATTACTTAAATTGAGAAAAAATTAGGGGTTATCGTCTTCAGTTGAAGTGATGAGTCCAGTAGATTTTGAATTTACAATGGTTTTGTGATCAAGTAAAATTCACCATTGGTGCTGTTACATAGGATATACCAAAATATTTATTTTAAAGGACCGGCGCTCAATAACTCGCTAATTTTATACCTTATTGTCATTGTCATCATAAAATGATTATAAAATGTAAATTACCTTGTCGGACAGTGATACCCTAACCTTACAGAGTCGTCACAGGTTGCCGCGCAGAGGCCAAGTGGATACATAAATTTGAAGTTTTCACACGCACAAGCTGGAAACGGTTGAGTGAGAGATGCAGCGAATAATTTGTATGCGTACCAGTGACTGCATCTGCCCATTGTGGTAGGTGAAACTACATCTTCATCCTGACAACCTGCTTGCGTGGTTCCACCATTTGCTAAAAATTTTAAAAAGGTGTTCTTATTCTCGAGTTATGTACTTTTGACTTTTGAGATGTTAGAAAACTTTTCTTTATAGGAATCTCACGATAAAAATCTGCATGTCCATCATTGGACATATCACCTAAAACACCCACATTTGCGTGAATAACATCAACAAAGATTGCATTTTCTTTCATCAGATTTTTGGTTGGCTCTGGAGGAAAGAAGCCAGGTCCTGCAGGGTCTAATCCAGTAACTCTTGCAATTTTTTCGCCAGTGGCTAAATATATGTTACGACCAGCGAGACCGGAAACATGAGCTCCTAAGCTATGTCCAATTAGATGTGTGTCGTTAAATGAGAGTTGATTTTTCTCGTGAAGAAAAATAATAAAATCGGCAAGTCGTTGGGCAACGATGTTAATATGGGAAGTGACATTATTGTAAAGAACTGCGGTCAATACTTGTGGTGTAGGAGTACTCAATTTGCCCCAGTTTACGACAACTATGTTGTTATCTATATTGATATTAGGGTTTCCATTTGCTGCTAAAAAAGCTGAAAATTTTAATATAAAATTATTACTTTTAAACGCTTAATGCTTTTAATAGATCACTATGAACATTCTAACCGTTTTTCAGAGTTTGAGGCATATCACTGCTCAGATTAGAACGAAACCCATGAGTAATGAAGACAGTACGTCGGTTTGGTAGAAACCCGGAAGTAGCCAGTGACTCGGTGTCATTGTAAATTATTTCCTTGCTCTCATTCACATTCCTATTAAAGGAGAGGTCAAATTGAATCATGTGTAAACGGTTGTATTATGTATAATTGAGGATTATATAGTTAATATGGGTATCACCATTAAGTATAAACTTAAACTTACTCGGGATTGGAAAAGAAGTGAAAATGTATGTCATTAGGATCTGTACTGACTGTCTCCTCAGGTGCGGCTACGAGAGGATTTGATGGAAGGACTATTGGCTCTGGATCGATAACAATATTGAACGCTTCAAAGATGAAATCAAGTTGGCATTCTGAGAAATTTGGAAAATGGCACAAAAAAATTAACGAAAACAGGCAAAAGTAGAAACGCTTTACTGATGACGTCGCCATGGTAATGTCTGGTTTACAAGTTTTAAAGGTATAATTTAGACAGTCAAGTTGAGTACTTGTGTTTTCCAGTCAGTCTAGGTGACAAATGAACGTATTCAGAACTGTGGTTACTCCTACATTCTGAAATGGTAGATAATAAGCCAAAATTATATCGATAATTGATATTAAATCAAATGTGAATATCAAATCGACTTCTGGCTTTCGAAAACTTTATTAGTTTTAACACTTGTCTAATAAATTTATGTTTAAACATAATTAATGTTCATCATCCTGGCTATAACTGCAATGAAATTATAAATTAGCGGTAAACGTGAAATAAAATATGATTTAAAGTGTAAAAATAACTGCTAATCTTATAACTTTTCAATGTTTAAAGCCGGTTTGATAAAAATATGGAAATAAAAATCAATATGCTCACTAATAAATATTAAAGGTTCGAAAGACTAATTGATCATTAAGATATAACATAATGGTGCGATCATTTTTAACTTGCCAATTTCTTTTTAGTACTCATTATTTAATAATAACTAAACATTTTTGTAATGGTCTTATTTTATTAAGTAATGAATATTCCAAATATTATGCGGCATTCTTGGCAAATTGTTGCTAGTTTTGGCTAAAACTTTCGCACAAAAGTTTATGTTGAAACTTAAAATATCATGTCGTTTAATTTTCAACATAAGGACATTAGAACGTGTGCATGTATACCAAATAGTGTTGTTATATTTATGTTATGACACGATATGCATAGGAATGCATCAAATTATCTTTGTTTTATCCTTTGTCATTTTTTGTTTTACTGAAATTTCATGCTTAGGTACCTAAGTTCGTAAATAGTTCCCTGTTGTGTAGCCAGATTTTCTACGGGAATATGAATAGAGTCAGAACTTATTCCATTCCATGTCAAACAATACAAATTGTAAATTGCATGTAGAATATGAAAGAATAGAATATTCGACAAATATTTATTTTTAAAATAAATATGAAATATGTAAAAAATATCAACAACCGAGCAAATTAAAAAGCATTGTTACCAATTGCAATGTGTTTGCTTTGAAATGATAAGATATGTTGCAAAAACGTGATTGCCAGAAGTTCTGTAAAAATTATCTGGTCATCTAATATTTTACTAATTTATTATACACTGTACTATGAGCTATCTTAATAGAGGCTAATAAGCTAATAATCTTGAATATATGACCTAGACAATAATACAGTGAAAGACATTGTATAGCTACGTAACACGCCGCCGAGTAACTGCTCTAGATAAAACTTCTTAGCAATCGTAAAGCTAATTTGCACCTAATTAGCACATTTAATACCTACAGTGTTATACATTTTTCTCGGATGGTAAAATATGTATATAAAAATATAATGCCGTTTCCAATGGAATTCCCAGAAAATGAGAATTTTTGGTGAAAAAGGCATGACAACAAAGAAGGTTTTGTTAATGCTCTCGTACTTATCAAAAATGAACTTTTGACAGTTATAATAATGCTTTGTACATTTAAAGTGTCTTCTCAGAGAAAGAATATCGTAGTTTCGGCATCGGGTAGCCAGTTGTCTAAGTTTCAGAGAAAGGATGTAGTCTGGGGTAACATAAGATTTCCATTCCTAAATTGTAAGAAAATACGGTCGTGCAAAATATAGCAAATTGCTATTTTTCTAATTTACAGGCTCAGAACCTGACCCAATCTCAACAAAGCCTTTGTCCAGTTCATCAGGTGTGATCTTTCAAAAAAGTTCCTGCTTCGAATTCCTCCAATCAACTTTTACAAGTCTACCGGAAACGATGTTGTGGTTGTCAACAAATGTTACAAGTTTTTGAGAGAAGTGCAGCGTTTGGTGCACCGTATGTCTTAATGGATTGGGCAATCCCTGTTTTATGGCTTGCAGTTTCATTAATATTTGTTCCGGATTTTACCACGCTTCATCAGTACCCATTTTATCTAAATGGCCCTCAAAACCGATCCTTTAGCAGCATTTCCTCCATTTACTTGCATACATGATATTTAAAGTCTGATGCGCATTTTGTTAAACTTGTTTTTGTCAACTGATAATTTTTACAGCTTAATAAACATAGATATTATGTTTTGAAGAATTCGGCATTTTAATGTAGAACTTTATTATTATATTGCAGTAAAAACATATGAACGCATATGAATGAATTGACATAAATTAACGCATAGGCTGATGTTTTAGTATATGAAAGCGTTTACTGTTTAGAAGCAGATTACATTGAAAATCTATAGGCAATCTGAATTTTTATTATGATCTATTTGTCCAGGATTATTATAAAATAAAACATTCCATAATTACATTTTATATTCCGGCAATAAAATGGAGAAAAAAAAAATTGTAATTTGGGTGGAATAAATATTGCTGTGAAGTGTTGTTCAGTTTGCAGTTAGTTTGACGTTCATAAATCATATCAATTTAGCAATAATTAAGCTATAAAAATATCTGTAAGGGTATTTGTGTATGTATATTGTGTATTATAATCATAATTTTAACAATACATTCTTAACAACTTTCATGCGGCTAGAAGTAAATAGTTTATCTTTTAAATAACGCCATTTAGCATCACGAAATATGTATGTAGAATGTAGGTATTTAAAAATTTAGATCAAGGCATAAATGTCTTTCAGTAGCTCATTGCTAATTTAAACATTTCTCCCTAAAACCAGTTGAATTCAGTTTATTTGACAAAAATACGCTGTTTAAATAATTCCTAGAAAATTTCAAAATATGTCTCGTTCATGCAATGATTGTTCCATGTCCATCCATATGCAAACATGTAAGCATCACACGAATAGTTACTGAAGAAGCAAAAAGTCAACAATAAACCCATTCGTTGTAATATTTAATCTTTTCATTTATATTTAACTTGCTTACAAAATATACATAGGTAACCTCAACACAATCAAACCATTGTAATGGAAACGTTAGGTACTAGCTGAATTTCGTATTCTTGAAAAGTAGAGAAAATTCCAGAGTACTTTAGTTTTTGCTTTTATGAAGGACTTCATTCATAAAATTTCAAGCTTTGCAAAGAAAAGTACCAGACACGAGAAGAAAAAGTTCCACTAGCCGTTCACACTTCACACTCTAAATTTTCCAATCCCTTCAAAATGTAGGCCGACTATCAGCAAAAATAAAACTCAACCCTGCTATCACCCTAAAGACGCATATTATGTTTATCAAAATAGAAAAGGGTTAGCACAATCTTAGAGAAGACGGTTCTTTTTTCTCCTATACTTTAAAAAACATGAACAAGAAATTTTGGTACGTTTTCTATCACCCAATGTTGAATTCTCCCATACAAGTATCCGATTATAACTGCTTTTCACAGTAAACAATGAGCACTTTGACATAAATGCCAGAAAGAAAAGGATATAAAAGCCTGAAAACCTTTTGGCAAAAGCATCATTCAATTTCCACTCCTCTACCAAGTCACTTCAACAACTTCTACTCAAAGCTATAAAGAAAATTCTCCATAAGAAACCGAAGAAAAATGGCTCGTTTTGCTGTCGTCCTCTCTTTGGCCGTTGTTGTCATCATCGCAATTCAAACCACCAAGGTAAGCTATCGTCACTTATTTGTCTATCATAAATTTACTCTATTTTCGAAACTTGTTTGTGTATTTTGTTTCTTTTTGATTTATAAGTTGATTTTTAGACGTCCATTCAGTAAACTAATCAACTTTGAATTTTTATTGTAAAATTTTAGGTACTTGGTGTTGCTGTCGATGATAGTTGTGGGTTGAACGATTCCTGCGATCCATGTCCTTTACCTTATGGCCCTGCCTGCTGTGACGGACTGGAAAATGGTGTGGCTGCCGACGGAACCGTTTACGCCCTTAGCTCTGGAGTCTGTTCTTGCTGCAATGCTAACGGTAGTGGAAATGTGTGCCGCACAGATAACTCCAGCTCTATTGGTACCAACCCAAGTGGTGCCAACGCTGATGCTACTACTCAACTCACATCCTGCCAGCCTCAGAGTCCATAATTTACAAATTAAAATGGCATGATCGTTTTCATTGATTTAATCAGTATATTTTCAATAATTTATTCAAATGTTTTTTTTTGTTTAATAAATTTAATCATTCAGATAATTTTAACTCATTAAATTTTTAATTCCTACATTAACAAAATTCAACAACAATTGCACTGTATATAAAAGTTGGTCAGTTGGTCGTTATTGCATATTTTTAAAGATTTTGTTTGGAAAGCATCATCATAGAGCTGCCCATTGTACTACCACTGCCTTGTCTACTGCCCGTCTTATCACCATCTGCTTTTACTTCCACAGGCTCCTCCTTACCAATCAATGTATAGTACTTTTTAGCAACCACCCTCCAATCCGTTACATTCTCAATTCTATTGTTTGCTCCAGTGCTCAACTGACTATCGCCCAGTCCAGCTTCATCTATTCCTGCACCTCCAGGTGCCAGTTGGTTCATGCTCATTTTCATGTGTGCATCCTGTCCTTTTGTCATATTTGCTGTTATTGCCTTTTGCCATTTTTGCTTAACCTCAGGTAAACCTTTGTCTCCTTTTTTTCCTCCTCCACCTCCCAAGGTGCCTAATCCTCCGATATCTGGCCCCTGATTCCACTGAAGCTTGTTTCTTGGTTTTCTTGCCTTTTTTATCCTTTTGTAAAGCCAAGTGCCCCAGTCAACAAATAAGTTGAGGGGACTTGCCGTTGCGGAAGTGATTTGCATGTTTCTGATCAGTTTTGCCAGTCCGTATTTCCACTCTATATCTGACTGCTGTTCAATCCTCTGATAAGTGTCGCTCATCATGGCAATCAGCAAGTTAATTAATACAATCACGGAAACCAATAGATAAACGGCGAGAAATATTTTAAAAAGGACAATAGTCCATCCAGGTTGCCCCAGTACCTCAAACTTAAGATCATTCCAATCCGCCAAGCCAAACATGGCAAAGAAAAGCATCTATAAAGCAGAAGATAGTACTATTAGCTTTTCCTCTGTTATTGACGCAAAAGTTACTGCAATCAGGAGCTGACATCAAGGGGAACAACATCTATTTTACACTTAACTTTGGAAAGTAAGAATAAAAGAGTTGGTATTGACCTTAATTTGGGAAACTATGATTTTGGGAATTCGACATTTTGCGGGATTGCCACTAAAACAATGAAAATCTACAAATAGTAAAATATTCCTCTTGATGTCAACTCTTGATTGGTGGCTAGCTTTTGTGAATAAGTGAAGGGGAGCCAATGTATAATTATACCTCGAAAGCGTCGATTGGTGTAAGGAGAATGCCTGAATAAAAAAACAGCTAATTTATCCCTGAAATGATTTTTCTTCCCTATTTATCATCATTATTGAAATTGAGTCATTTTACATACCTGAATCCGTTCCTCCAGTAAGGGAACTGGGAACAGACTCACCCGCCCCTTTTTCACGGCGATCATGAAGGGGATGATTTAGGGAAACCATGACCAAGGAGAAACCAATCATGAATATTGCAAGCACTGCGAGAAACCGGGCAAGATCCTTCATCAAATTTCCAATGATAATAGCCCATGGACCAAATAGGTAATGGAAGGAGAGAAAGTCCAGAATTTGAATACAAGCTGACAGAATTGCCAAGCCAAAGAGTTGGTCACGGATGTACAGTATAGTTCCATAATCTTCCTTGTTCAAGAAAAATGCTACCAAATGAACAATAATGGCCATGTAGGCGAAGACTAGTGCACAAATTTTGAAAATTCCTAGTCCAGATTTATCGGACGGATTGGTTATTTCAGCAATAAGTAGTCCAGCAAGCCATGCGAATAACATCCACTCAAACCAATATGGACTGAGGTTTTGGCGTATGGGAAGAATAGGGACGATAGGGGTGGCTGCAGTTAGGGAGAGGAGGATCATCAAATGAATGTGAGAGGTGAGATATGACATGAATTTGACTATTGGGATTTTATTATAGGACGGTCCAAATGGCATTGACATTGTGACCCACACTGGAGGGATGAATACACAGGCAAAAAAGACTAAAAGTAGTTGCCAATCGGGCCATTCGACAAGTCGTCCCACCCAAATTTCTTGGAGGTAACGCTGGACGACGGTGTGGGCAACAACTTCTTTTTGCTCGCATTCGATGAGGACGTCAAGGAATTCAACGTTTTTTCTGTCCATTGCTCCCAAGACTTTTGAGGCGGATTCTGCACCAGCTGCCAAGGCGAGTAATTCAGTTGCCATAGCAGAGCAGTGCTCGGAAGCGGCGAGAAGGTCTTTTGCACGCTCTTTTTCTTTTGTGGAGACAAAGACGAGAAAAGAGGACATTTTCGCAGCTACTTCCACGGGAGCGGGGGAACTCAGGACAAACTCGTCAATTGGCTCATTGTCGATATTTTTACCGCAAACTGTCAAGTTGTATACAAAGTCTTTATCTTCAAGAAGGCCATATGTATCGTGCTCTTTCTTCATCAGATAACTTAGGACATCCACATTGTTTTCGGCGGCAGCAAACCAAATGGCACTTTGACCCTTAGAGGTTTTTGCCATGGAACTGGCACCACTTTCAACAAGTAATCTGACTACATCCAGATGACCTGCTTGAGCAGCGCAAATCAGAGGAGTCCAGAGTTCCTTGTCAATGGCGTCGATTTCGGCACCTTGACCTAAAAGTACTTCAACCATTTGCTTGTGACCCATGGAAGAAGCGATATGGAGACTCGCCTTTCCAGAGGCATCTTTACTCTCGAGCAATTCTGAGGACCTGCTGAGTAAAAGCCCAACAACACTGGTGTGACCTCCACCGCATGCTAGATGGAGTGGGTTGAATCCAAAGTTTGCTGTTGGAGCATCCACTTGAACCCCTTCGAAATTCAATAAAAGTCTTACTACGTTCTCTTCTCCAGAGTAAGCTGCCATATGAAGCGGAGTAAGCCCACTTTCCGTGCCTAGTTCTTTTATAAATGCTGTGGCAACTGAGATTGGGGGATCTGTAGCGGAAGTGGCTGGAATATATTGGAGGAGATCGCGAACGGTTTCTGTTTGACCATAAAACGCTGCAATGTGTAATGCACTCATTCCGAGTTTCCTGCTGGTAATGTTAATGCTGTCTTCTTGAGCGTTACGAAGTGCCTCTAAAACATTCATGTGTCCATTTTTCGCTGCTAAATGGGCAGCAGTGTAGCCCAATCTGAAAAATAAAATTACAGCTTTACTTTATGCTGTTTTAGAAAAGCAAAATTAAATATAATACATGTAAAAAAGCTTATGCATTTTTAAAATTACGTGTTTTACGGCATCGATGTATGGATGCGTTATATTTTATGCTATCGCTATGTTAGTCATTACCTGTTTTCATCACTGGCGCTTGCACCAGCATCGAGCAGCGATTTAACTAGTTCTGCATGACCTCCTTCAGCGGCTAATTGTAGGGCTGTTTAAAATTTAAAAAATTTTGTTTCACGGCATTGATGCTTATTAAGACATATGGATTTTTGTCTAATTTTTTTTTCGCTTTCAACCTGTGGCGTCAGTAGACCGGTTTCTCGCGTTTATGACGCCCTGTTTATCAAATTTCATCAACTCCTCCAGCACCGCAATGGACCCTTGCGTTGCTGCAAGATGGGCACAAGTACTTCCATCCTTGAGTACAAAAAATTGAGGAGATAATAGGGCTACATAAGGGTACATTTATATTTCGGCTGACTGGATTTGTGTCGCAATGGTTGGCAAAATACTACAAGCATAATTTATTAACAAACCTTAGTAAAACTTTGCCCCAACTGTGGACTATGTTTCAAAAACAGCTTGATGACCTCAGCATGGTTATGTTGTGCTGCTAAATGAATCGGCTTTTGTCCTTTGTCATCAGTGGCATCAGGACTGGCATTCAATGCCATCAGCAATCGACAAACCTCCAACTGTCCACTCTCAGCAGCAAGATGGAGCGGTGTTTGCTTTTTCTATGAATTGCAAAAATACCAGAAGGCATGAGTTTTGTTAATAATCTAATTTAATTACTGAAAACCCATGATTGCATGATTAACCTACCAATGTTAGTGCATCCACCGCGGCACCATGTTCCTATAAATATTATATTTGGGGTTTTTACATGTTGAAAATAGTATACATGGATAAATTGTTTTTACATGGTAAAACCCCATAAATACATGGAAAAATTATTTTTAAAATAAGTTCTTTATATCAACTGTGTGACATATATAGTCAGTTTCTTATATTATTAATTCCGATCCAGTAAAGTTGACATATCAGATCAGATCAGATTCAGCAAATTATATAAAATATAAGTAATTGTGGTACATGTTTTTTACATTGATACATTCGAACCAACTATTTTAATTCTGCAGATTAAAAACGTTTCAGTAAATTACTCAATCACTTGAACTTTCCAGAAACTTAATATACCTATTAGTTGTAGAAACAATTCCAAGGGTTCGAGACTTGGGGTTTTAGTATGTATTTTTGCATTTGAAGAAAATAACCATGTATTTAAGTACTGTTTACATGTAAAAATGTATAAAATAAAATATATATTTCCACATGAACCTGTATTAAAAAAAGACAAAATTTGGTGAAACCCTTGGTGGCCGCGGAATGAAGTGCGGTGAGACCTACACGACTTTTGGCATTGATAAATGCCTTGTGCTCCAATAAAATCCCGCATATTTCCTGATATCCATTCTCTGCAGCCAAATGTAAACCACTGCGACCTTCAGTATCAAAAACATCTACTCTCGCATTAAATTGCAGCAGTATCTTGACCACTTCCGTGTGACCTCTACGACAAGCAATCAATAAAGGGCTCCAGCCCTTGTTGTTCTGTCGATTAAGTGCTCTCTGACATTCCACCGTTCCTAGTCGACTCAGCATTTCTTTCAAAATCTCATGGTTCCCCTCTTTACAAGCATAGTGGAAACATGACTCGTTGACATCTTTGCTCAGCCTACTTACTGAAGCTCCTCCATCCAGCAAAAGCTTCACAATATTCGGTCCAATTTCATCCTTTGTCATTTCCAACTCTACATCCATATCTTTAATACGACTTGCATTGAGTCTGGCTGCGTAGTGTAGAGCACTTTCACCTTGAGATTGAGAAATTAATTTCATAAACGCCTTAATAACAGTAGACAACAATTGCTCATTTCCGTACATCACACTATCAGACATGCAAGTAGTCACCTTTGGCTGTTGTCATGTTGATAAATAGAGTACACTCATTGGCGCCCTTTGAACTTTTGACATAGTCCAGTAGTGCTTTCACTACTCTGTAGTGGCCATGTTTGCATGCGAGGTGAAGGGCCGTGTTACCGTCCTGTGACGGAAAAACATTTATTTTTTAGTATATAAAACAGTTGCAATTGTTAATCTACACGTAGTCCTGCAATCGATTTTCAGCATTTATTGAAGAGAAGCACCTTTTCTTTTTGTTGGGGATTTGCTTTATCCCTTAACAGTATCTCGACAATCTTGAGACGACCACATCTTGCAGCAACCTAAATAAAAAGTAAAAAAACGAAATGTAAATATAGCCTCAAGGAAAATCGTTTATTGATGACCACAAAAATTACCATCAGGGGCGATTCGAGATTTTCGGTGGTTATGTTTGGTTCCGCGCCTGACTTCAGTAACCTGATTTCAATCATTAAAAAGATATAACTCATTAAAAAAGATCATTAAGAACCTATGAGAACAGCAAAAACTCAGATATATTTTTATAAACAGAAAACTTACATTGATGCACAATGCTCCCCTCCAGCCACTCTTGCCGCGATATGAAGAGGTGTTTCCTGTATGAGGGAGAATTAATAGTTCGTGGGATAAAATAATTGAATATTTGCGAATCTAAGCAAAGCGATGTAAGGTTGTCAGTAATGTGTTCGTACTTTCGGACACAAATCAACATTTTTATTTACTTTTCTATCATACATATTTAAATTGTATATAAAAAATTTTATGAACCAAAGTTCGCAAGTAAAGCGATTCCCAACAAACTATCCAACATGACTGATTAGTGCATATTAACAATTGAATTAATTAACAATTAACAAGATTTTCTTGAAAGTCTGTTACAGATATTTGGACCCTGACTTAGATTACAATTCCAGGTTGGAAATAGGGTAAGCTCATATATGTTGTCACGATTGACTTTCACTTTCAGCCGTGTACCTAAGTAAACATTCTTTGAAGTGCAGTTATGCTTAGTGGCAGAAAAGCCACGACATATTACGTAACGTAGAAACGTGTAACCTTCTTTCTAACGCACAATCTATCTAAATTCTAAATAGCATTTCAATACAATAATTTTTGTATACCTGGTTCTTCCCTCCTTTTACGTGTACTTGGGCTCCATATCCCAACAGCGTTTCCACGACATTTGGTTTGACAGCTTCAACAGCGATATGCAATGCCGTAAATAAATCGTTCGTTGTTGCATCCACCTTTTCTCCTTTTTCTAGCAACTTGGCAATCATGGAATGATGACCGTTACGAGCTATAATATGTATATAATGCGTTGTACGATTCATTTTCAGATAAAAGTATTTAATAGTAACTAAATAACTACCCACCTGCAATGTGTATGCTCCTTGCTCCCATCTATTAGTAAAAAGAAAGTGAATGAAAGCATTATACATTTCAAAGTACGCACAGTTGTATAGGTTCTAAACTAAAGCCAAAAAACTTTCATTGAACTCTACGTTACCGAAGGCCATAGTGTTTCCAATTTTTCATATAGCAAAAAGACGTTTGTATTCGTATTTACACTACATAGCAAAATCATATTGTACTTAAATAAAATGATTGGAAAATTAATTGGTTTTTGGAAATCTAGAATGTTTAATTTCTTGGAAGTTACCTTGTTGGGCATTTGGAGTGGTACACCTTTCCGAAAAAGAGCCATTGCCGTTTCCGGATGACCATGAAGACTGGCGATGTGCATGAGTGTTGAGCCGTCCCTGTGTAACGAATTAAAATAGTTTATTGTAACGGTGATGTGTGAATTGAATTCATCTCAATCTTCAGTTCGCTCTCATGCATTATTATCTTAAATACTGCCAAGCTATAATCCCTAATAATATTCGTCACACCTGGCACGTTCGAAAACACTGACTTTGAATTTATCCGCAAGCAAGTCAACTACTTGTGTATTGCCATTCATAGCTGCCAAAAATATAGGGGATCTGTCTTCCTTATCCAATATGTGAGGATTCGCTTTACAGAGATAGAAAAATTTGCAAAGACCTTCGTCTCCCACCTCTGCAGCAATCTAAAGTAACCACAATTAATACAAATAATATTCCAATATTTCTTTTATTTTTATTGTATATATATATACTGGATTACTGAATATAAATAAAATTCAAAATACATGAAGTGGAACTTGGCCTTGTCCGTTGGGTTTGTTCACATCTGCGCCAGCGTCTGTTAAGATCCTAATTGTGTCAACATCCTTGTTTCTAGAAGCCATTATAAGTGGCGTGTCTTCTAGAGGCGGTGGTCCTTTCATTGTGAGCTGCTCTTGAGCCAATTCATTGAGCAATTCTTGGCAAGCTAGTTTAACTCCATTTTTTGTCGCAATGAATAATGGAATATCGCCATTCTCATCCTTTTCCAGTCGAGCTTCTGATGGAATTACTTCGAGTAAAATTCTAATAATTGCGGCAGTATTTCCAGATTTCCTGGAGGCAGCAACGTGCAGAACATTTTGCTTTCCCTTGTCCGTTACCATTAAAGGATCAGCGCCATTTTCCAGGAGATAATGTATAACCTCTTCTCTGGCATGAAGAGCTCCAACATGAATTGGACAAAGGCCATCTGAGCTCTTATCATTAATCCCACAACCAAGGTCCAGCATTCGCTCAATCATTTCAATTTTACTATCCCTTACAGCGTACATCAAAGGGGTCCACATTGTATTCTCGTCTTTCAGGCCTGCCAATGGATTTGGGTGTGGTATCGCCCCAGTTTGAACCCTTTTTTCAAAGTAGCGAAGATGACCATCCACACCATACCACTCGCCCATTTGGCAAAGCTGCAAAAGTCTCATTCCCGCTGCAGAGTCCCTCAGCGCATCCTCTGTCATTTGCACTTCGTCTATGTCATTCAAGTTGACAACGGAAGCAGCTCGTGGTGCCGTGGGACCAGTTCTTGGAGCACGTATTTTTGGAATTTTAATGGGAGTGTCATGGTCACTCCTTTTAGAACGACTGCTAGCTTTTCTTTTGTCGCCATCTGCCTTTTGGGATGCACTTACTCTCCATTTGTCTCCACTGGTATCTTTCACAGTCAAACCCGGTGGGCCATCCAAAACTGTAGAAGGGCGACGAGAATCCGTAACCCGGCTCCCTCTACGCTCTCTATCAGGTTTCCTTTCTCCTGTTGTAGAAGATTGTTTAGATGAAGTGGATGCTACTGAAGGTCTTCTTGATGATGACTTATCAGATACATCTGTTTTCTTTCCCGGCACTAGAGAAGATTTTCTTGATGGTGACTTATTATCAGGAACATCTTTTCGTTCTTTTCGGTTTGGCGATGGTTCAGTTGATTTTTTACCAGGAACTGCTGAAGATCTTCGAGGAGAAACTTCTGCATACCTCCTTGGAGAGGTGTCCTTTGTAGCTTTCTTTGCAGGAGATTTGCTAGGAGAGCGACTTGCATTTTTTGTTGATTTCTCTTCCCTTTTCTCTTTCTTTTCTTTATCTTGATGTGTTGTACTTCTTGAACGAGATTTAGAACTTTTCTTAATGGAAGCAGGTTCTACTCTACCCCAATCCTTATCCTTCGATTTCCCTTCTTTATGTGCTTGTCCATCATCATCTCTTCTCTTTCTGCCTCTATCCCTCTCACCTCCTCCTTCATCCTTTTCAGCTCTTTTTCTACTTGCTTTCTTGTCTACATCTTCTTCAGGTCTGGGTTTTACCACAGGTTTTTTACCAATTACCTTTTTCTCTGGAAATCTGCTAAACTGTGCTTCCAGAGCTTTTTTCAAATCCACCTCGGTGTCTTCTTCGGCAGCGATACCTTCCCCTTCTTCACCACCACCTCCACCACTATCACTTTTGTCTCCATCGTAATCCATCAACTCACCACTTCCATCACTTTCATCCGTATCTAGAGTTTCAGTGGGTCCAAGTAGCTCGATGCTGCTTGCTCCAAACTCAGAGCTAGCTTTTCGGCTGAGTCTACCTCGAGCCCGTTTTTCGTGAAGTATTCCTGGAGGTCCATAGTCAGTTATTTCATCTTCTTCTTCGTCGTCCTCGTCCAGAAGACCATCTTCGTCACTCCTTGCTGTATGTCTTCTCCGAATTCTTCTTCTGGATTTTTCTTTTTGTCGCACATGGAACTCGTCGTAGTCGTCATATTGATAAACTTTCTCTTGCAGATCAGCCAAATAGATGGATCTTGTGCCATGAAAATGAATTGATTCTGGTACAGGAATTTTTGAAATTTTTGAATGTTCTTCAGGTGGAGGAGGTGATGGGGCACTCTGGGGTGGGGTGGAGATGGGGTGATGGGACATTGGATTTCTGTCTCCATACTGATTTTCTTTGTCACTATCCATTTTGAAAGAACTTACTGCGCGGATCAGTTTTCAAATTGAAACTAAAGCCAAATCGAATTTCCGTCAGTCTTTTTTCTATTCTGACGGCGGAAGTGGCAAAGTCATCATAGCAAAAATAATACATGAGTTGTATAAACACTTTCATATAATACAAAAGTATTGCCCCAAATCTGAAAATAGGAAATCCCAAGTTTCACTTTCTCTTTCGTTTTGTTAAGTGTATACGACTTGATTATGCTAATTTGGGTAAAGGTGAAAGTGATATTGACAGTGAAGACAATAACGATAACATATAAAAGTTTATATGTATTGAAAAGTGAAAGTGAAGTGGGTAAACAATGAGTGCAGATGCGTTGGCCTTGACAAAATTATTAAAGTAAAAGAAATAAGTTGCAGGTGGTCACTTGCTCTTATTTGTAATTTGCATGTCGCCGTCTCATTTGTCATTTTTATTTATAATATATGTATTTCCACACTTTGCTTTGTCACGTCATGTTTCCATCCGTCCAGTCGATCAATCAACAAAGACAGTGTGAATTTATAACAGGTAAGTTACCATGACATCAGCATGTTATTACTGTTTCCATTGTTTCTGGAAACTTGTAGTAAGTTGGTTTTAGTTTCCTCCGTTTATATTTGCAAATAGTAACAAATTTCGGCCGATTATTCTGATATTCTAATTCCAACCAGTGTTATCACTAATATGTTGATAATGATATTATCATTAAGCTTGACATAGGAGCATTATACCTCTATAATTGCCTGAAATGAATTCTGTAATGCTTCTGAAAGCATTTCGTGGGAAGCAAATCAGCTTTACTAACTCCTCCAAAAATCAAACTTGATAGATAAAATTGTTTATTCACAAAATTTCTACGCGGATATCACACAGACAATTTTATTCAATGAAACGATTTGCAATTAGCTATATTTAGTTGGGGGAGGGGGGGGGGTACGCATTCATCTTGAAAATCCAATGTTTTATGGTATTTTCAATTCTGTTACAATTATCAATAGAATTTTAAATGTTTTCAAATTTGACATTTTAACATTTACTTATGACGGTATGTATTAGAAATTATTGCCAACAAATTTAATCATCTTTATGTTTTTCCAACAGGCCAGTTGGTCGAAGTTGATATTTACTTTTTATGCGTGAGTTATCTATGTGGAAAAGCAGATTTACTACCGGGCTTACCTTTACCTCAAAACCCCAACATACTTTCACTCTCTAACATTCTTTTCTTTCATACAAAAACAATGTGTCGTCGTCTCCTCGTAAATTCTTTTGGTTGGGCTAGAAAAAGCATATAAATCTACTTTGTTCAAGATCAAACCACATACGTGGAATTGTCGAGAAAGTAGGCAAAGTTCACACCACCTTACTAGTCGCTATGCAAACGTTAGTTCATGTGCCCACTTTCTTTTGTTTTCTGCACACAAATTTCTATCGGTAATCAATAAATATTCTTATTTATTTGTCATTGATAAGTAAATGCTTCAGCTTTGCTTTATTGTTTCTGTTGGCTACAGCTATTTATCATCTTCTTCCTTACAGTCAATATATGTTACAGTAGAAATTAGCCCTGGTCATCTTTGATAATTACTATTTAACTCTACTTTGAAACAGTTTTAAACGGTAAAAGTTAATTATTTGTTTCACTGCGAAAACGAAACTAATGAAAGATTTATTCAATCACAAATACATGTATGATGATATAGAAAACCCACTTCAAAATAATTTGAAGTGAGTTTTCTACTGAATTTTTTATTTTTATTCTCAAATTTTTATCATATTTGTAAAACAAGATATATAGGTATGATTACACTTGTTGAGCTAACTACTAATAGCTAGAATTTAAATTTCTATAGTTTAAAATATACATTCTATTGTTTAGTTTTCTTTTTTAATGATTTTTTTTGTATAGAGGTTGTTACTTTACGAGCACAAGAGTCTAATAATGATGTCAGTTCTCTAACAGTGGACTTTGGGAG